>JAOTAW010000001.1:11944848-11955889 GCA_025629945.1 Erythroxylum savannarum | reverse complement strand
AACAACACTTCACAAGAAAGGTCAAAGCACTCATAATTCCAAAAGAAAAGGAGGGACGGAAGCTAGGGAAATTTTTTCAAAAAAAAAAGCATTACTTACAAACTTGAAAAAACCCAGTTCAAGAATCTCTCGCTACACCGACATGTACTTTGAAAACAATGGACGGTCACTTTGAACTATCTCATATTGCAAAAAAATCCAAACTCTTTTTCCGACAGTCTAACCAAATTTAGCGGCACAGCAACCGCAACCCAGAAAGAAGAATATGTACTTGAAGCTGAAGCAATGATGCTCTTCCAAACACGCTTCTCAACTGCTACAATGGTCCCCTGCCAACTCTCTTCACCTACTAAAATGGATATTGTGTTCCCGCCAATATTGCGTTGGTTGTTATTAGTAAGGATAAATAATGGTAATATGAAAGATTATTGAGGGCATATTAGGTAGTGTATGTTTATTAGTTTACGTTCCATCCTAAACCCCCCGAATCAGAGGTTTCTTATTTTCACTGTTTAAGATGGAATGGAACGTAACATGAAACCCTCCGCTTCTATCCCAATCCATTCCATTCCATTATGAAACACTCAAACAAACGATGGAAGTATGTTACGTTCCATTCCATCCCATTATTAATCCTCAAACCAAACAGGGCCTTAAGAACTAGTTGAAAATGTTAGGTAGATTTTGTGAATCAAGAGGTTGTAAAATCTAGAATTTTGTAATCGAGAAGTTGTAAAATCTAGATTTTTTAAAAAGGGAAGTTTGGACACAAAGTTGAAGACAAATCGATTTGGACATCACAAGGAAACAATGAAGAATCTGAAAGGTTAAATGCCAAGAAGAGATAAAAAGAACGATGATGGAGCAAACATATCATAAGGAGAAAAGGACCATTGCAAAATTTTAATGAGGCATAATTTGGTCGGGAAAGTAATCATCCTTATTAGAACATTTACAATCCGAGGTGGCAGAACCACTAAGATTTCTTTTGGTTTAACAATGCAAAAACTCAAATGGGAATTCAAGGCTTGCCAGAATTTCAACAAGATGAGTCCAGTTCATGGGATTCTAAATTGGATAAGATCATAGAGAAACTCATGAATATAGAAGAGGCTCAAAAGAGACTGGAAGGAAAGTTTGAGCAAGTAACAAAATATCATGTTTCTTCTATTTATAACCTAGAGGTTCAAATGAGCCAGCTTTACATGGAATTCTGTAAGAGAAGTGTGGAAAACTTTCTGAGTAATATGGAAGTAAACCCAAGAGAGTAATGTAAAGCTATCACACTTAGGAATGGCAAAGAGCTAAAAGAATCGTTGGAAAGACAAGCTAAAACCTACTTTGTAGAAGACTAAGAGAAGAAGAAAAAAGATGAAGACAAGAATGAAGACCCTCCATACATTCCTCCTCCACCTTATGTACCGAAAATACCATTCCTACAAAGTCTTCAGAAGAACGAATTAGATGTACCATTTACAAAGTTCATGGAAAAGCTAAAGAGATGGCTTATCTTTTGTGGAAATGTTGAAACGTAGGCCCAAGTATGTAAAGTTCCTTAAAGACATATTATCTGCCAAGCGGACTTAGGATGATAATCAAACGGTAGCCATAACGGAAACCTCCAACTACTTAATTACCAACCATATGCTCTCACAGTTGATAGATCCAAAGAGCTTTACAATACCCAGTGTAGTTGGTAGTTTAAAGACTTCAAATTGTTTATGCGACTTAGGTACAAGTATAAACCTTATGCCTTTGTCGATTTTTAGGAAACTGTGGCTAAGAGATATGAAGCCAACATCTATGCACATTCATTTGGAGGACCAATCAATAAAGAAACCGTTCGGCTTGGTGTAGGATGTGCCTATAAAAGTGGATAAGTTTTTCATTCCTGTGGATTTTTTCGTGGTAGACTTTGAAGAGGATCAAACTTGTCCACTAATTGTTGGTATACCATTTTTGACCACGAGAAAAGCCTTAGTAGATGTCCACAAAGACAATCTCATCCTTCAGATCGGAGATGAATAAGTGAAATTCAATATGAATAAGGTATTAAAGAATTTGAAGGAGGGTGACTCATTCAGGAGAATTGATGTGGTTGAATCCTTAAAGGAGCCAGAGGAAGAAGAACAGATGCGAACAGACGTAGAAGTTGAAGAAGATATGAAAGTCTTTATTCATGAAGTGAAAGCAAAAGAGAAGACGAGGGTGAATAAGGAAGAAAAAGCACAACTCACCCTCTTACAGGACAAACTGCTGGATTCGATAGAAGATTCAAGAATTTTTGGTATTCCCTATTTCTTGATAGTTTGTTACTTAAAAGGGCATTATTGAACTTAATTGGTTTTTTTGATTTGATTAATTATGTCCTTTTGATTATCTTGCAATATGTAACTTATTTACAGGCAATTAAACTGAAACTGAGCAACATAAGTGGAAGCAAGCCACTCATAATTGACCTAGGTTAAGTATGAAAGGAAGAGCACGTCAAGCTAATGACATTAACTAAACACTACTTAGGAGGCAACCCAATAATTAGGATAAGTTTTATTTGTTTTGTTTTGTTTTGTTTTATTTTATTAGTATTTTGTTATTTTTATTTTTGTTTTGTAGAGAAAGAATTGCTAGAATTTTATGGGCGAAAGTTTCTCCACATTCCGTCACCAACACCATTACCACCTCAATCTCCTGATTTTGTGCTCTTAACCTTTCCTTTTGTTCTTTTCTTGTCATTTTTATTTTTATTTGTTGTTTTATTTTTCTCACATTGAGGACAATATGTTGTTTAAGTGTGTGGAGGATTTTGCATTGGCATGTCATGAGTGTGAATTTTGCATACCATATTGTTTGTTTTTTATTAGGTTGACATGGTGTAAACATATGTTGCATATGTGTGAATTGTATCAATGTGTGAATGACAATAACTTGATGGAAGTATTTTAGTTTTAAACATAGTCATTGAATTTGTAAAGGCATATTGGCTTGTACAATTTATGTTTTAAGTATCTTTTGTTAAATATGTATGTTAATTAGGATATGATGTCAATTTGTTCATCTTAGGAAATTTGTTATATACATTTATAATTATAAGTCAATTGAATATGTTAGTATCATTAGTAGTCTTTCATAAGGATGATTGACTAAACGAAATGAGGTAGGTTATGTGAAATGAGAAAAAAAATTGTATGTCTATTAAATGAATAACTATTTTGCTAACCCTTTTGAAACAAATATTAGGTTATGAACAAAGTTAGTAGCCAATTGAGAATGTGATATGGTTGAACAATCGAGGGCATTCACGACAAAATGTTTGTCTCACGTCAAAAGTCTAAAATGACATTCCAACCAAGTTAATTAATAAAACGCAGCCTAGTTAAGTAACCGGGAGACATTCATGACAAGGTGTTTGCCTTCATGTCAAAAGATTAGGTTAATGTTAAAGAAAATTAAAAAAAAGTGGTGTTTTGATAAATAAATCCTACTGATATTTGAAAATAGCAAAAATTTTCATGAAGGAATACTTAATGATAGTTGCAATTTTGGTTGATTACTAATTATCAATGCATCTATACAAGTGCTTTAGGTAAATGAATATGATGTTAATGTCTTGATTAATATGTATACTCATTCTAAAGTGCTTAGCCATAAATTACATAGGTTAATATGTTAGAACAACTTGAATGATTGTTGTTTGAGGTTAAATTGGTTTCAACAAGTTAGATGCCATTGTATCATTAGTGCAGGTTACATGAATGTATATGTTATTGTTTGATTTGTTTAAGTTTGAGTTTGAGTTTTTGTTTTTGTTTTTGTTTTTGTTTTTGCTTGAGGACAAGAAAAAGTTTAAGTGTGGGGATATTGATAGGTGTAAATTACTATGTTTTGATAGATGTTTAAGTGTACTTTTGAGTATTTCTTAGATGATTATCATGTATATAGGCTTAGAATTATGTTATTATTAGTGTTTGTTTATATTTTAAGTGTTTATATGGTTTTGAGCATGATTTGGATCTTAATTTTATGTTTCAAGAGGTGTTTGATGTATGTTTGAGTGTATAGAAGCAGGAAATTGAAGAAAAAAGAAGAATTGGAAGTATGGAAGCAGGCCACGATCATGGCTTGTCTTGCCACAATCGTGGCAGAAAACGCAGACAACTATTCCAATGAATTTTAGCTTTTTCAGCACGCAACTATTTTTATAATTTTAACGTTTTGGGGTTTTTTTTTTGGAACCAAATTAAGTGGGTAAATCCTAGAAAAAAACCCTAGAAGTCTCAAGAACCATTTAAGAATAAAAAACACTTAAAAAGAGTAGCCACCATCTTTCAAAGTGAGAGAACAAAAAAGAGGAGCACAAAGAACAATCCAGAAATTCCAAATTTCAAGTTTAAGTTCAAATCAAGTTCTTTCTTTCTTTTCTTTATTTATTTTATTAAACTTGATGTGTAACTTGGATTTGAATATGTTATTCACATTTAGGATGCTCTAATTATCAGATTTGGATTTGTTCTTGAGTTGTTTTGTGACTTGATTATTGTTAATTTCAATTCAATTTCTAGTGTTGTGATGTTTGGGTATGCTAATACTTCGATAATAAATAGAGAGTAAGTCGAAAGTAATCCGATTAGATTGGGTAATAAGAGATAGTGACTTAATAAGTCTCCAAAATATCAAATTGGTAATTATACGAAAAGAGATCTTGTGTGAAAACCCTATTATTCGATAGATCACTTAAGAACTAATTAAAAACGTTAGGTAGATTTTGTGAGTGGAGAGGTTACAAAATCTAGAATTTCGTAATCAATTAGGTCTTGAGAAAGAATAGTCAATCCCTTAGAAGATCTAGAATCAACACATAATTGAATCAATAGCGGTTAGGGAGCAAAATAATGATAGAATGAATCCTAAGCTTCATCTTTGATGTTCCTCACATATTTGTAGTAGCTTATTTGTTATTTGATTATTTGCTTAGTTTTATTTAATTGTTTTAAAATTTTGATATTTTATTTTCATTCAATTCATATCGCGATACTTTAGACAAAGTTATATTCACTTAGTTCTAACTATTTCTTCGTGAAATCGACATCTTTAATACTACAAGTTTACGATCCATATACTTGCGGACAACTTACAAGTTGAAGTTACCCCTAAAGGCTCAAATACATGATGTCTTCCGTCTATCACTTCTGAAATCAGTTCATGCTAATCTCCAAGCCTCACCAACATTTCCACTCTCTCACAATTCTACCATCTACCCCCAAACTATATTGGAGCATCGAATGGTGAAACCAAAAAATGTTGCTGCTACTCAATTCCTAATCCATTGGCAAGTTCAATCACCAGTTGGGGCTACCTGGAAATATGCTCAAGAGCTTTAACTTCGATTTCCAGCATTTTTCCTTGTGGACAAGGAAAACCCGGTTATTGATTCTTTGAAGTTTTGCCTTAAAGAATTAAAAAGTCGCAATGCTGCGTATTGACAACTCTATATTATTAGCTTTTATTTGTTTGTTATGCAGTTGATTAGAATAGCTAGACAACTGGCTTATTTGTTATTTTTGTCCTTTGTCATTTTCTGCATTTCTATTATAGAAAAGGCAACTGCTGTTATTTAAGCGTGACTTGAGAAGTTTTGGGCATTTACTGGAATATCATCAATGAAATATTCTTTTCTTTACTCTAGTCTCCCTTCTCTGTCAATCCTTCTTCTTTTTTTGCTATTCTATTTCTTCCTTTTTTAGTTCAGTCCATATCATCTACTTTTCGTTGGTTTAACATGCTTCGTGTGCTTGTCTTTTTGTGTGTGATAACTCATTTTACTTTCTATTGGCAGATATTGTAAGAAAGGAATTAGCACTTTAGCATTGAAATAGCATTCCTAACTTTGTTTGCCATGATGCAGATATCACTTACAAAACGTGAATTCGAATTGTAATTTTAATACAAAACGTGAAATAGTTTAAGCAATAATAAATTATTTGGACCAATTCTTCCTTCTTATTTTCTGGATTAATTTTTTAAATTCATTTTAATTATCACTGAATTCATTGATATTCCGCCAGACAAGCATAACTAAAGTTGTAAGATTCCCAATTGCAGCAAGATGACGATGGAAAGCATTGTTCAAAGTGGCACATTTTTTCCGAGTGTAAACATTTACAAGCATCCTTCATCCTTGTGCACTTGCCTGAGTTCCTACATGATATGTACTCGTACATTTCAGGCTCAGCTATCATAAAGCTATTTTACTTAACTAAATTTGCGAGCTTCTTCTTTTAGAGCTTTCAGATACGGGAAAATAAGAAATAAATGTGAACCATAATACTTCCTAAATATCAACTCCAGCCGGTTAATGCTGTCTGCAACGGAGATGTCATTCATGCAGAGCAGAATGGTTGAAAGCTTGAGCAATTCATGTCCGATGACAATGTGATCAGCACCATACAGCATTTCAAGAATCTGAATTTTTATCAAAACCAAGGCATTCAAAGGAAAAGATCACATGCTTATCTCTTTAGAATAAATAAAAATGTAACATGAAAAAAATAATTGACTCAAATCTAAAATCAAGAGGTAACTATTCTTATATTATCCAAGAACTCGAGCAATTTACAGAATAAAACTTTCGTAAGCAGTCTGTTGATGTTTTGAAGTTGCATACTTTAAAATATTGTTTTTGAAATTAGAGGTATACTTTAGTGAAATATGTGGTACCTAAATTGATATCCATATATTACAATAGGTCAAAGCGCAACAACAAGAAGTCAGTTAAAATCCCTCTCAAATGTGAGGCCTGGAGAGGTCCAATAGTATACAACCTTACCCTTAATTAGTAGAGAAACTATTTCCAAACAATAAGTCAAAGCATGTGGCACCAAAAAATTTGTTTACCTTGATTGATGCTTCACAATGCTCCCTCGCAGATTCCATGTCTCCAGCCAAACAAAATGCTTTTGCAAGATTATCTTCCATCTGCAAATGTTTATTCATAGATACTAATGATGCAATCAACGTTCATGCCAAATATAGAAGAGGACAATCTAAATTGGACTAAATATAGAGGTTAAGTTCCTTCTTTACTTTTCCTGGGATGATACAGAGAAGTGAATAATAGAATAGTAGGTTAAGCTGCAGTATGGAAAATGATAAGAGAGGAATGATAGAAAAAAAAGTAAGATGCATCTTTTAAAGTCAAACCCTACAATTTAAGAAGCAGAGTTCCTTGCTGTAAGCATCTCACCTCTGCAATGCGTTTGTTATAAGCATTTAATACTGATCTTAGAACATCAAGAGCTCTTAAAGCATCTGAAAGGAGAGAGCTCGAAATTTCCTTGGACAACATTGCATCTTGCAACCTGCCATGAATTAAGCACTTGTGCATTATAATCAAGGTAAATTCCCAAGTTCAAAAAGTGTTGCTCTTTTTGCAGAACGTATAGATTTTGTACTCAAATGTCAAATGCAAGGTTTGGAGATATCATATACCTTTGAAAATAAACCTGAGTTTTGTTTGCAGCTTCCTCAGAAGCTATTAAATCACAATGAAGACCACACTTCAAACAATACTCAGGATTAACGCAAAGGCAAGTACTGTCTTGTTCAAGAACACGGGCAGCCAAATCATTGATATTAATGTTACTAAGCTTGTCAACCTGGTAAGATCAACAAATTTAGGAAGAAGCAGGGCTATAAACCTGAGTTAAGAATGTAGTGTCATCTGGAAATTGTCAAGATTCATGCAACAAGTCAATCCCAATTAAATGCTAAATCATTGCCTCCTCAACCAAAACTTCCTGGGATGCAACAGCATCATCATATCAACAGCATGCCCGAGTTTCAAAGATGGTGCAGAAGCAATACCTGCAATTGAGGTCTCCCCAAGTTTCGAGCTATGAAATTCTTAAACTTGCTCATTTCAAAACCGATGTTACAACTGTCCAAAACTACACCAGAGCAATTAGGATGGGCACAGTGAAAAGCATTTAGAACAAGGTCAGGCATATTTAGCTCTGAACATCCAGGGCATTGGCATCGGAATGAATACTTATCTTCCAGAAATTTAACACGCTCTTTGCAGTCAAACTGCCCAACCTGTTCAACCGAATAGTATTTTACCATTTCAAATATCCACGCATTAGACTTGCTAGCACCAGAAGTAGAAATGTATAACATGACAATTCTTTTACTTCATGTTGTCCCTCCTATAACAGTGTAATGCAGCCATGTGTCCTCTTTTGATGAATGAATGAACATCACATTCACATCAAGGGGTGTAGTTATGATTTTTAATGTTAAAACTAGGAATACCTGAGGGCCATATGATAATTCAAGAGGACAGCCTGTTTCAACGAGTTCTGTTGTTCGTATGAAGAGAGTGCGTGAAAGGAAATAAGCATGAATATTTGGCCGGCAAGAATGATTGAATAAACTACCAACAGTATAAATAGCTTGACCCACTTTGACCTGGAAAAGAGTAATCAATCCAAGTTAGATGAATAAATAAACTTATTTACATTGGCAGAAAAAGCACGTTCTGATGAAAAAGCCAACACAGATTAAACGTGTTTGGTAAGTGTGGAATCAACAAATCCACATGGTGACTAGTCTAATCAAAGGAAAGAAATTGTAGCATAAACATGAACCTGTTCCACATTATAAGTTGATGCATCTCTTATTGGAACATAAGAACCCCATTGATCTGATGAGCCTAGCACATTAGCAGATCTCATGCGTACAACTGCCATACTATTCACCCTGATTTGAGATAGAAGGATGACAATCTACAAGCAGAAAATCAATAGACCTCAAGACAGATGGAGATCAAGTAGCAATAATGAGATTGATATAGTATTTCAATGCTTGTCTTCATCAATAACTAAGAAGGAACAAACAATGACAAATCACTAAGATAAGGATGTGAATAAGTGGAAAATATTTTTAAATACATGAACAACTTAAGCAATTTAAAGCTATTGGAATGATATAGACGCCAATAAGCAAAAGAAGTATATTATAAAATGATTGCATGCAAACCCCCACATGCACACCAAAGAGAGAAAGGTGGGTCCAACCTCTGATGTTGAGACTCCATTTATTGGAAGAACAGACCCAAGAGAACATTGAAGACAGTATACCAACACAATGGCATATATATGTAATTCCAATTTGCCTTCAGGACTGATTTGCGAATAATTGTGAGAAAGATCCTGAAAGACCACAGGCTAGAATGTCAAATCCTCACACAGAAAAGCTGTGAAGCAACTCATAACAAGTGGTTACAAAATATACTAGAATCCTTTGAAGGTTAGCCTCCTTGTCAACTCTATTTTGATATACAAATTTTGCAATTATTCGACCAGCCAAAACTATATCAGTTGGCAAAATTGCAGGCCAGTGCACTCCTAAACATTCGTGCCTATGTTCTGGAAAGCATTTATCATCAAAGTTGGAAAAACTGCAAAAGACATCCTCCACAATCGACTCTCTAAGATTGTAGTTTTGAATGCCATCACTTCCATCTCTCTTTTGATAGCTACTGAGTGTCTCGCCTCCAGCTTGCAGTTGGCAACGCTCCGAGCAGTATAGTGGTATAGAACAAGATGTACAAGGGACCACATCAGCTGGCAGTTCATTTAAGCAGTAATGACAATGTGTCTCACGGCAACTCTTCAATATCATCTGTAAATGAGAAAGCTAAGCCAATCTATGTCCCTCGTTGCACAAATGCATGCAGATGCATCAAGACAGCAGCTATAAAGTATTGTGAATGATGACTAATGCAAGAGTAGCCCTCATAAAGAGCATCCTGAGGATAACAATCTGCACACAGAGAGATTGTCACTCTTCAAGTTATCCAACCCAAATCAGCACAAGGCCCAATGAAAATGAGTCTCTCCAAAACCTTCGGCTAAGAAAGATTTTTATTGTTGTTGTTCATAAATGATCTGTTCACGAAAGAGTATAATATACAGTGGTTCAGATGACTGTGCCCTTAGGTGAACTGGTAAAAAGGCCTTATCTACATGCAGCGGCTAAAACTCTTAACTTTATGCAGCTTGGATCTTGATCACAAAAGATTTTTCAAAATAAGTATCCGGTAAAAGCATATTTGAAAACTACACATGGAAAATCTACCAAGTAAAAGAGCATTTACATAACAAACAAGTCACGGTGATGGTCATACCAAAACATAAGGTTCTTCCATATGAATCAAGGACGCTGGAGGAATATCACTGCAGGAAGCAATGCCCCTTCCTTTACCAGGTGTGGTAACACGTACGAACTTTTTTTGCTGCAAGTCATCTGTCAAAAAATATCGCTAGATCATTCATTTCAAACTTACATCTTGGCAGTGTAAAGCAGATACAGATGCCTACTTTCATTAAAATCATGCCAAGGTCATACAATCCTAAACTCTTGAAAGCAGAGGATGAGATTATAAGCCATATCAGAAATGGAATAGGGTTAGAGAATAACAAGAACTAAAATAGGGATAAAAATGAGCAAAAAATTACAATAAACAGAGGGTTTTTATTTAGGGAACAAAATGCTCGAGCCTAACTTCAAAATATTCTATAACAGGATGTAAGGAAAGAAGAAGAATGGTAATTATAGTCTCTTACCAAAACTTCTCAAATTGTCCTCACCAAGCTGGACTTGCTTATTGCTTGTGCACTGATATTTTTGCAAAATAATCTTTAGCTCACTTTCTATCTGCCTCTTTCCACTCACTGATGACTCAAAACTTTTAGCCATGTTCATATCATGGACTGCATTTTTATGATCTCCTAAAGCAGCATTGGCCTTTCCCCTTCTGTACCATGCCTGCAATGTAGAAGTAAGACACTCTGGAGAGGGCACAAGCTAGTTCACATCATAATAGTAGCAACAGAAAATGCTCTTTCAAATTTGTGAAACAGACATAGGGATGATAGATAACATAATTACTGCAAGTTTGGAGCAGATCTACCAGTAAAGATTAGGGAATTGAAAGCAAGGTTTGACCCCAATCCCCTTTTCTTTTTCCTTTTCTTTTTTCTTT
>JAOTAW010000001.1:11918282-11938579 GCA_025629945.1 Erythroxylum savannarum | reverse complement strand
TAGCTTCCGAAGCTAATGCCTGTAATTCTCAGAAACGTATATAGGTTGACGTTCCAAAAGCGCCTCTATAACAATTAAGATACACATATATCACAAGTTGTACAATCAGAAGTGTACAATAATGCATATACAGGAAGTGAAATGTGTACAATGCATGTTCGTGACAATCCTGGTATCATAAATTCATCATAAAACCATTCCCATATCAAAACTCATTTATTCAGGTTTAAACCTCACTAAAAACATTAAACTCCCAATTTATTGCTCATCGACTTATTTCAGTTTTTCTAAAACACACACTATCGGGTCTACTATTCGTAATCCACAAGGAAGTGAAAATGAGGTAAGCTAGGCAACCCCTCTTGAATAAAAATGTTCCCCTATGTCTTAGAAATCTATAGACACCAAAATTACTCAATTCGGATCTCTATAGGTCCGGATATTGTCAAAACACTGAAGCATGTGCAGAAAAATAACCAATTTATATTCTTTTAATCGATCCACTCATTTTGATTCAATCCATCAATTTCAATTTAATCTCAAAATTCCACAAATTGACATGGAGAGGTAGATAGATGTCTTATGAATCCGAAGCTTCGACAATCAGGTCAATCGGAGGTCGGATGAAAAAGTTATACTCAAAAGAGCAGAGAGAGGTCGGATCAGGAAAATATGACAATTAGTCGATTAGTTGGAAACTGTTAGTCGACTAAGTCGACTATAGTGATCGACTGGAAACTCTAATCTTTCTTCTTCCAATATCTCAACTTTCACAACTCATAACTTCTTGCTCAGAACTCGAAATTGTACAAACTTGGTATTAATAGAAAGATCAAAGAAAGCTCTACAATATTCATGAAGGACTCGAAAACCAATTCCACCTTTAAAGCTGTCAAAATCCCAATCAAAGTTACTGCCCAATACATGTCATCCTAAACAGTACCACAATCTTCTAAAAATCATAACTTCTTATCCCCTTGTCCAAAAATTCCATGCTTTCTATCAATGTAAAGATCAGAACACATTCTACAATTCTCATGAGCACTTAGGAGCAAAATCTACCTCTAACTAGGTCAAATTCCCACATGATTGTGACTACCCTGTTAAACAAAGTTACTGTCCAATAAATGTCATCCTAAACAGTAACACAACTTCTAAAAATCATAACTTCCTATCTCATTGTCCAAAAATTCCATACTTTATGTCAATGGAAAGATCAGAACACATTCTACAATTCTCATGAAGCACTTAGAAGCAAATTCTACCTCTAACTAGGTCAAATTCTCACATGATTGTGGCCGCCCTGTTTTCCTTCACCTAATCCATAAGCAAAGTTCAGTCACTCATAACTATTAAATGTCAAAAAATGGCACATTTTATGGCGATAGAAAGCTATCAAGAAAAGTTACAACTTTCATGCAGACCAATTTAGCAAAATCAGCCTAAATCACTCTAGAAAAATTTCCAAAGTTTCATATCACAAATTCAACTTTAGTGTCACTAAAATTGCACTATTCATCTCTACACACATTGACACATTCAAGTCAAAATTTGGACCTCTTCAAGCCAAAATTAAACATCACTTCCTTCACAAGAAATAGAGCCAAACATCTCTAGTTTAATTCAAGACAAAAATCATCTCATTTACACATTTATAGAAGAAGTTATGGCTAAATCCTTGAAACATAATCAAATAAAATTTCTAGATTTTTCAGATTTTCATCCTAACTCTTCTCCTACCTCTTCCATACCCTTTCCTCACTCAAACACTACTCAATTCACTCAATATATCAAACACAACTAAGTCAAGACCTCCACTTAAACATTTATCTCCAAAATTCATAAACATACACTTCATCATCCATCATTTTCTACACTCACCTACAACATCAATTAACTTTCAAAACATCTAAACCAATCCTTCATCATTCACATAAGCAAGAAAATGCACACACACACACCCATATTCTCCAAAAACAAATTTTCATGCAATTAATTTCAAATAACATCACAAATGATTTATTTAACTACAAACTCATGATATTAGAAACAACTATTACCTAATTAAGCTTCCAATTCTTCAAATCTTCAAAACTACCACAAATCCCTAACTCCCCCTACAACCCACGTTCATCATCACTTCAAGGAGGAATATGTTAGGTTGTTATGGAGAGAAAGAAAGAGAGAGCAAAGTGACAAGGAAGCAAGTAAGAGATGAGAGCCAAGCTTAGAGTTGGAGGAGATCAAAACCCATGAAGAAGTGGAAGAGAGAACCTACGAAGATGAGAGGGAAATAAGAAGAAAACCACCAAATAGCCTTCTAATTTGAGAACCATCGTGGAAGACTACAAAAAGAAGGGATTTAATGAATAAAACACATGCTTTAAGACATGGTTAGGCAAGTGACACTTGTCACTTGCCACATGTCTCATTTTTAAGCATTCATTTGGTTTTTTTCCAAATAAAATTTAATTTATACTCCAATTTCACCCAAATTTTCAATGGCTCAAATTAATAAATCTTAAAATCATTTATCTAAATTTCCATTGCCACTGGACAGTAATTTCTACTACTGGTAAACACTTATTCTGCCACTTGGAATTTTTCCTAGTCCAGAAATTACCCCGAAATTTCAGAAAAAAATTATAAAATTCTCCAAAAATTCGAAAACCACAATGACCCTCTCCAACTCAATTTTTCATGAACACAAATCACATTTTTAATAACAATCACATTTATTAACAAGTATACTGGGAAATGTCATGAATGCATTTACAGTCATTTTCATGTGCAAAATTTACTATTCACGTGTATGTGTATGCTGTATAATGCATGAACATGTAAAGGCGTTTCTAAGCACTCATTAACCACTCCGAATTACTATTTTATCCTCCCCGTCGGTGATGGGATGTTACATCGGCATTCCAAAATTCCCATAAGACAACTTATAAAGCTCCATTTGTGAGCTTAAAACATCTTGCATTGAGTCTTGAGGAACCATTGTTGTAATTATGAAAAGCATTTCTCTACTAACTTGAGCTTGCTTTTCAACATCCAGTCTAAAATACATATTAGGATTCAAAAATTCCTCAGCTGCAAATAATGGAGAAGAAAGTTATTTTCCCCTTCTCTCATTAATGATTGAGAGATATGGTAGGTATAAAGAAGGCCTATGTTTCATTTCCACTTCCTTCAACATTTCCACTTCCTTCCATTTCTAACAATTTCCAATTCTAAGTTTCTAACAATAAAAAACTTTCATAATTTTATTATCATTTCCTTCCATTTACAACAATTCCCAATTCTAACAATCATAAAATTTTCATAATTTCATTTACATTTCCTTCCTTTTTCAACAATCAAAATCATAATTCCATTTCCATTGACAATACAACAATTCTAAATTACAACAATCACAAAGTAATCACAATTCTATTTCCACTTCCTTCCATTTCCAACAATCATAATATAATTTCCACTTCCTTCCATTCCTAACAATTTCCAATTCCAACAATACCAAAACATTCATAATTACATTTCCATCCCAACAATAACCAACAATTTCCAATCCAAACAATCACAAAACAATCATAATTCCATTTCCATTCATTCCATTCCCAACAATTACCAATCCTAACAATTACAAAACATTCATAATTCCATTTCCATTCATTCCATTCCCAACAATTTCCAATCCTAACAATTACAAAACATTCATAATTCCATTTCCATTCAATCAATGTTCAATCCAAATTCCAATTCCAATTCCATTTAATGCCAATTCAATTCCATTATAATTCAACTCAATTCCAATTCAATTCCATTCCAATTCAATTCAATTCCATTTCATTCAATTCCATTCCACTCCAATTCAATTCAATTCCAATTCAATTCCATTCCAATTCAATTCAAAACATACTCCAATAATTTCCAATTCCATTCCAATTCTAATTCAATTTAATTCATATTCAATTCTAATTTAATTCAATTCCAATTCAATTCAAATCAAAACATACTCCAACATACTCCAACAATTTGCAATTCCATTCCAATTCCAATTCAATTCAATTCCATTTCAATTCAATTCAATTCAAAACATACTCCAACATACTCTAACAATTTGCAATTCCATTCCAATTCCAATTAAATTCAATTCAATTCCAATTCAATTAAATTCAATTCCAATTCAATTCAATTCAATTGCAATTCAATTCCAATTCAAATCAATTCAATTTCAATTCAATTCAATTCCATTCCAATGCAATTCAATTCCATTCAATTCAAACAAATTCCATTCCAATTCAATTCAATTCCAATTCCAATCCAATCCAATTCCAATCCAATTCAATTCAATTACAATTCCAATTCCAATTCAATTCTAATTCAATTCAATTCCAATTCAATTCAATTCCATTCCAATTCAATTCAAAACATACTCCAACAATTTGCAATTTCATTCTAATTCTAATTCTAATTCAATTCATTTCCAATTCAATTCAATTCCAACTCAATTCAATTCATTTCCAATTTAATTCAATTCAATTCAAATCCAATTCAATTCAATTCAATTCCAATTCAATTCAATTCCAATTCACTTCTAATTCAATTCAATTCAATTCAATTCCAATTCCAAATTTAATTTCCAATTTAATTCCAATTCTAAATTTAATTTCCAATTCCATTTTCAAAATCCAATTCCATTTTCAATTCCAATTCCAAATTTAATTTTCAATCCACTTCCAATTTTTAATTCCCAATTCCAATTTTACAATCCAATTCCAATTCCACAATCCAATTCCAATTTCACAATCCAATGCTAAACTCCAATTCCACAATTCAATTTCAAACTTCTAATCTCGGATGAATTTAATAACTTAAAAATAAAAAAATACATATCACATTTTCGGTTGATCCAAAACCGAAACCATCATCATCCAAAATTGAAAATTCCAAATCCAAAGAAATGAAAATCCAACCCAATTCTACTTCCAACAATTTTCCAAAAACTCATTCGGTCGGTTACCCTAATGGCCTAATCTCCACCGAAATCCACCACTCCATTTTCCCCCAAATCCAACAAAATATCAACAATTTTCAACCTCCAATCTACCATATTCCAACAATCAACACAATCTCAGAAGCAATATTTGTCAAAATTTATGAAAAATGAAACCAACATAAAAAACACACCCAAAAACTATCGGGTTCGGGTCACTGGCGCAAGACTATCGGCGGTGTTGCGAGCTGGGACTAGGGTCTTCGGTGTGCCGGCGACGAGGAGGACGACGACGATGGAGGAGCAGATCAGAGGAGGGAGGAGCAGATCCGAGGAGAGAGGACCGGAGGAGGGATGAGCAGATCCGAGACGGCGAGACCAGATCCGAGGACGGCGAGACCAGCGGCGACGAGAGCGAGGACCGGAGGAGCAGATCTGAGGCGGGAGGAGGGAGGAGCAGATCCCAGGAGGCCGGAGGAAGGAGGGAGGGGAGGAGCAGATCCGAGATCCGACGACGGCGAGACCACAGGGACGACCGGAGGAGCAGCGGCGACGAGAGGGAGGACCGGAGGAGCAGCGGCGACGAGAGGGGGGACCGGAGGAGCAGCGGCGACGAGAGGGAGGAGAAACCGAAGAAGAGAGAAGCAGAAGGTCGGGACTCGGGAGTGGACGGGCGTGGGGGGTAGATGTTTTAGGTAAAAAATTTTTTTTTGCAATTTAGTCCCTGAGAATCTTATTTTTTACGAAATGATCCGGTAAATTCCGGAATTGTTAATAGGCCGGTACCAACCGGAATTTAAGACCGGAATTTTAATAACCGTACCGGTTCCGGTTTCCGGCCGGTACCGACCGGTACGGTACGGTATTCAAAAGCTTGGTTTATATGAAAACGCTGCTATTGAGTAGTTTTTCAAAATTCAGCTTTCTGGGATAAATAAGCTACTTATTCATCTTCCCATCAAACAAAAAGACTTGAATAAGCTAACAAGTGGCTGATTCCTTATTCACCAAACTCAGCCAAAAGTCTGCGGGGAAAGGAAGGTCGTCAATTTGTGATTCTGAGCTGGAAGGTTCAATGGCTAGCGGGCTTTGATTTTCAAAGTCTAAAATCTAGAAGAAACAAAGGTGAAATGGGCTCTTTAACTTTATGGTGGATGGGCTCTTTGTAACCTGCAGCTGGGCTGTTGTTGTTTGTAAAATGTGACGAAGGGTTTTTTCTTCCGACTCTGCTCGCAATAGAGAGGAGAAGAGAGACTGAAATTTGGAGAAGAAATTTCCTTTTTCTTGACTTTTCTTGGCTTCGTTAGCTTTTTCCAGGTAAAACACCGCACTCAATATGTCCTTTTTCCCCCTGATCTCTTTAATTTCCTTTGTTTGATTGTTTTGTACTCTGACAGGGCTTCGTTTCTCTGCTCGCTTTCTCTTTGTGAATTGTCTTCTATTTAGGTGTTCTCTTTGTTTTGTTTCGTTATGTAGCTCTTTGGAATCAGAAAATTAGTTGAAATACTGTAACTTTATTGATCAAAATTGCCTGGAATTGGTATTTTTTTAGTTTGTATTAGAAAACTAGAGAACGGAGAGAAATTCCTTAAGTTTACTGAAAACTTCCATTTTTCTTTCGGGACAAGTTCGATTTTTTTTTTTTTAACATCATCGTTGTTAGTTAATTATCACAATGTTACATTTGATGAGCTGATTCAAAGCTTCCATACTCATTTCATGTGTAAGTCTGTATTTGAACGCTTACGACCATAGGCATTTTTTCTGTTGCAAACAGTTCTCTATCAATGGAAGAAGAAAAGTTGAATGCACAAGTCCCTGGTAAACAAAATGGGACAGAAGAAGAAAATGGGGAGGAAGAACCTTCAATTAGCAATGAGAATGATGATTCATCAGAAGTTTCCTCTGGCATGCAGAAGGATGATGATGAAAACAAAGGTGGTTCCTTCTCCTATTTCACAATTAATTGAGATCTGCAAGCATTAATGGCATTTGACTTGCTATAATGGAGTTATTTAGTAATTTTAGCACTAATATATGCACTTTTATATTTAATTTTTTCTTCCAGAAGTTTCAAAGAAGAAAAAGAAGAAAAATAAAAGCAAGTGAGAACTTCTTTCTGGGATAGATATTCCAATCATTACACATCATTCAGTCTTTAGTCAATGATGTCTCTCTTACAATCATCTGCAGGAAGAAGAAAGAATTGCCTCAGCAAACTGATCCACCCTCTATTCCTGTTAAGGAGCTTTTTCCTTCTGGGGACTTTCCTGAAGGTGAAATTCAACAATACAAAGATGAGTGAGTATAAGCTCTTTAACTTTGGTCCAATGCGTGGAGAATAATGATACTGCTGCATTGTCATTACTTCTTTCTGTTACTTTTCTTTTGTGTCAAAATGATGTCCTCTTTGTTCACTTGAGTTCTGTTGCTTCTTGAAAAGCCGTGTGTTAGACAAGATCAATATTCCTTGTGATATAAATATATTTCTGGTCATTAATTGATGTTGTACAATGCAATGCAGGTTAAACAAGTAGTTCACATTTTGAGGGTTTCAGTGTAGCATCTATCTTTCTGTCCCCTTAAAGTGTTAGGATACTATTAGTATATACCTTTCAATATGTGCTGCCTCAGATTTTGTTAATGCTTATGCCGGCAATTTCCTTGAATTTTTTTCAGTAATTTATGGAGGACTACTTCTGAAGAGAAGAGAGGGTTGGAACGTCTTGAAAAACCGATGTACAATTCAGTTCGCCAAGCGGCAGAAGTTCATCGGCAGGTTGGTAATGGTTTGATGCAATGGCTGTTCTGCTGCTTGATGAATTATGTCATCTAATAAAATTTCCTGCTTGTATCAGGTAAGGAAGTACATGAGAAGCATTATGAAGCCTGGAATGTTAATGACTGACCTTTGTGAGACCTTGGAGAACACAGTTCGTAAGCTAATATCAGAAAATGGTTTGCAAGCAGGCATTGCTTTCCCTACTGGATGCTCTCTTAACTGGTAAATGCATCTTTGGAGTGTTTTATGAATCCTAATCCTCTTGATTTTGTTGCTTCATTTTCATCGAAAACCCATTCCTGTTATCAGGGTTGCTGCACATTGGACCCCAAATAGTGGGGATAAGACTGTTCTTCAATATGATGATGTGATGAAGTTGGATTTTGGAACCCATATTGATGGTAGTGACCCTTTTAACAAATGTTGAATTTGTTGATTGAACTTTTAGGAAATATGCTGGTATATTTTTTGGTTGGGAACCTTATCAGAAATGGGTGCCAATTCAATTTACAGGTTGCATTGTGGACTGTGCTTTCACCGTGGCTTTCAATCCTATGTTTGATCCACTGCTTGCAGCTTCACGGGAAGCAACTAATACCGGTATCAAGGTGCTGAACTTTTAATCCTATTCAGCTATTCTATCTTCCTATTATCATTGGGATGTAACCTTTTGTAAAGAAAGGCTTGCATCCAATCCCTAGTTTTAAACCACTTGACTCTTCTTGGGTGAAGGTGAGTTCATCTTATGGCTGATGTTTGTATGTATAATTTGACTGTAATTTTCTTGGGGAGTTCTATTTTTTTCTTAAGATTGGTTTTGGGATTAGCTAGGAGATTTCCCAAGTAGGATTTGTAATGGTTATGAAGTACTGAAATTTTTTATGTATAATTGTATGCATATCTTTGCATGCAACGAGTTATATCCTTTATGCTCTTCTGCCGGGATCTTAAACAGTGGATGAGCTGCATAAATATCTAGCATTGCAATCATAATTGAAAGCTAAATCCACCTACTCTCACTCCCCATTCACTACTCTTTTCTGATGTTTTCTAAACATTTTTTATTTTAAGTTCTTCGGTTGAAGATATGAAGTATTTAGAAAATATTTATACTAATTAAGAATGTACAAAATGCACCAATTTATATTAATTCATATATGTTTATGTGATACTCCGGTACAAATTATTGACGTTAAAAATTTACTTACTGTCACTGGAACGTTACCTCCTCTAAAATGCTTTTCACGCATCATGGGTTGACCAAAATGACAATTCAGTGATTATCCTTTTATTGCTTAGGAATCTGGAATTGATGTGCGTCTTTGTGATGTTGGTGCTGCCATCCAAGAGGTCATGGAATCTTATGAGGTTGAAATTAATGGAAAAGTGTATCCTGGTACTATGTTAACAGCCTTTCCATCGTATACATGTATTGTTTGTGTTTGTCCGATATTTAGTGTTGGTTCCTACTTCAGTCCATACATGTTTTTATTTATGTTCAACTCCATTCGATCTTGGGCTGCATACCTAGTTGTTTGTTTCATGATTGTGAACTGTGTTATGTGTCAACCTTCTTCCAATGTAGATGAATGCTAGTTGCTACCAGAATCCAATATTATTGTTTATAGCTGTTACAAGTGCCAATGCAGTCAACTATGTCAAAATGTCCGTAAAGCTCTTCGTGCTCTTCATAATGCACTTCACATTCATAAGAACCTTTAAGTGTTATGTTACAAAACAGTATTGTTTTATACTTATTGGGAGTTTTATATCATACTTATAAATGACCTATTGGTATATTTTCTTTCCCGGTGTCTTGAGACCATAGGGCTTGAGTTGAAGATCATCTTCCTCCTCCAAGCCAATCATCGTAGTTTGCATTACTATTGATGATTTAGCTTTTTTCCTGCACTGTTATGTATCTCTCCCTCTAATTGTTCAGCTATGTTCAGTGGAAATGTTAAATATGTTTTTGGTAGCGGAAGGATTTTTCCTTCTGAAGCTTAATCAAATTTAATTCTTTCCCTCAAGGGTTGACAAAATATGCACCAGCGATGTCACTAAGTTGTTTGAGTTGTGTTTGAAGGAGAAGGGATATTCTCTTGTCTTGCATATATGTTCCGAAACATGCACTTCTGAGGGCTTGTCTTATTTCCTTATTGAATAATGATTTTCTCTTGATAGCATCACAAACTTGCACAATATAACCTTTGTTCTGCATGTTTCATTGACTTGCCTTTTGGTTGGCAGTTAAAAGTATCCGAAACTTAAACGGACATAGTATTGGCCGCTATCAGATCCATGCTGGAAAATCTGTTCCTATAGTTAAAGGCGGGGAGCAGACAAAAATGGAGGAAGGTGAATTTTTTGCAATTGAAACATTTGCATCAACAGGTAATGGTTGTTTCGTTCGACTGGTAATTACACTTTCTTTGTAAAGATAGCTATTGTTGAGCATTTTTACCTAGAATGTACTTAGCTGCCACTTGTTCTGTTTAGGCAAGGGATACGTGAGAGAAGATCTAGAGTGCAGTCATTACATGAAAAATTTTGATGTTGGCCATATCCCTCTGAGGTTGCCAAGGGCAAAGCAACTGCTAGCAACAATCAACAAGAACTTCTCCACATTGGCCTTTTGCAGACGGTATCTAGATCGACTAGGGGAGACTAAATATTTGATGGCATTGAAGAACTTATGTGATACTGGCATTGTTCAGGTATGGCAACAATTAACTCTAGTAATAAACTCTTGTCCTAATTTCCTATTTTTATAATGCAACTTGTACTAGTTTCTTGGATTAACTTTTGGTGAGGATACTGATAATCTCAAACGGTGGGTTTTATCTTATCCTGCGTTGTAAATAGTCCTGAAGTCATGCATCTCATTTTTTTATATCAGTTATCTGTTCAACATAGAATTCTGACTGGTCCCATGTCCTGAAGTTCTCAGTTTGAACTATGCTGGCTGAGTTGCTTTTAATTGAAGAGGCTAGGAGCCATTATCCTGATCAGTAGTTTAAGAATGAATTGCATCCTTTTGCCTTCGGTTTGTTACAGCAACTTGTTCATTTTCTTTGGCAGCCATACCCCCCTCTATGTGATGTGAAGGGAAGCTATGTATCCCAATTTGAGCATACCATCTTACTACGTCCAACCTGCAAAGAGGTTATATCAAGAGGAGATGACTATTAAGGTTGTGATGATTGTTATCTTTAATGTAATACAACAAGACAATCCAATGCTTATTTTATGCTTTCTTACGTCTTTTTATGGTGTTGAATATCTTTTAGTGAAGTTGTGTAATGGCTAAAAATACAGAACAAGCACTCCTGTTCTCTTTTTCCCTTAATAATCCGCACAAGATTTCCTACTAAAGCTGATCAAGAAAGGCAAACAAAGTTAGTTTTGGTAGCGAGAATATAATGTTTTATTATCGTGCACTTAACCCATCTTGTGCAGGTATGTACAAATTGAGAGGCTAATTGGAGGATATATTATATATAAATATAGTAATCTCAGGCTTGAAATCAAGGGAAGTAGCATCAACTACATCTTGTTACTTTTCTAAATATCTGAAATTGATGAAACTAGACAGATTCCAACATTTCTGAAAGCAGCAAAGTAGGAGCAACGATCGTATTTTGTTAGCATTGTGTTCCTAAGTATTAAATAAATTCTTTCAAATGAAAAGGCATATTAAAGAAAACTGCAAATACACGCCTGGAAAAACATAAAGGAAGCTGGCTATTAAATTTTCTACCGACATATTTGTTTTCTAAATAGAGAAGGGAATACAGGATGATATTTAGCTCCTTTTATGGGGCATATTGATTTTCCTTTCCCATGAGATCTCTTTTAACACTTGGGAGAAACAAAGAAAACCTATCGTAGGAGGAATGGGCAGTAGAAACAGCAGCAAATAACACAAAAAGGAGCGATAAGAGGCATCAAGATCCCAATGCAATTGTTGTATTACGTTACGTACCAAATAAGAACATATGACATGTGAACCAATTTTTTTCTAATGAAAATAATCTATGATTCAACCTAGGAATACAAGCAACATTGGGTTCATTTAGCTCTTATCAAATGGTAGCTTCATAAATCCGCAAAAACAGCAAATATGTCGCCGTTGACATAATCGTTATCTACCAAACTGACCAAAAAGTAGCTTTCTTGGACCTGTAAAATGTCAACATCATGCCGTTAAGGTTGTAAAAGAGGATATTAATGGCTATGGGAAGAGCGAAAATTACGCGCACTCACCTCTTCAAGCAATTTTCTTGATGGGTCACCCTCTGGGTACAAGGAAGCCCATGTTCTAGACCATATTTCAAATGCCTTATCCTTCCACACGCTAAAGCTGGTAGGATCTACCACCGTTGGTTGAACGATCTCCTTTGCTGGGAAGACTCCCCATGTTACCGCATTAAAATCAGCTAAGCCAAAGTTAGAAAGCCAACTCCCTCCTTTATTCACAGCCATGTAAGTTACGTTAGGGAATGCCTTGCACTTGTCAAAAAGAGCACTCAATTTGTCCTCGCAGCAGAAAAATTCGACGTAAGCCTTCTTATAGACATAACCTCCTGCCCCTCCCCAACCTGCAGATGGAAGAACAAGTCAGATACCATACTATTTCTTACATTCCCAACTGGAGCAGAAAGCTAAAACTAAATGGCCACCACCAACTATAAGAACTGATAAATCTTATAATCCCGTTTCTTTTTGTAGCAATTATAAATGACACAATGCGCAAATAAAGCTAAGTCCAAGCTCCGTTACAATCTAATCATAATCAGTGACATGGAGTTCAAATTCTGTAACTTAATATCTTCACCTAGAATAACATCCCTACAGTCGTGGATGACTTGTTCAGTTTTGCAATTCAATTGTCCTCTCAAACAG
This sequence comes from Erythroxylum savannarum, assembly GCA_025629945.1. Classification (NCBI taxonomy): domain Eukaryota; kingdom Viridiplantae; phylum Streptophyta; class Magnoliopsida; order Malpighiales; family Erythroxylaceae; genus Erythroxylum; species Erythroxylum savannarum. The sequence continues at coordinate 11,925,896 of JAOTAW010000001.1, read as the reverse complement.
CAAGTCAACCTTCATTCCTTCACCCCTGCAAAAACCTAACAACTTTTCTTGTTTGCTTTCCCCTAAGAAGTAAGAAGCCACAACAAATTTTATTGCTTCCCATTTTAAACATGAAACGAGCATGTAATCTGTAAGTTAAAGGAGTTATGTGCATATTTCTTCTCCGGTAAAAGGTCTAAACGCCTAAACCTCATTTTTGGTAGTCTAGTGATATTAAAATTTTCTGTCATACAGAAGCAAAGTCTACAAAGAATGTCAGCAAAAAAGAGACTGGAAATTACAGACAGAGACACCTATTACTTACCAACAGATGGGGAATCAGATCTCTCCCCATTCACTGCTGGTTGGCTGTTGATTGCCAAGAAGCCCTTCAAGTTTATCTCGCCACGATGTTCATTAATAATCTTTGTCTTCAGACCAGGGACTAGTTTTCATCTTCCCAAGGCAGTAATTCTTAAATTTCTGTTATCCAAAAGACTTATCAAGTCAACAATTGTTGTTGCATGAAACTGAGGAAATAATGCAACACAACTATATCCAGAGTATAAGTTCTACCTCATAGATATCTTCAACACCTTTCAGAGGTACACCCCATTCGTCATGAAGTTTCTTGTCCTGTGCATGAGGTCGCATAAACTGCAAATGAAATCAAGACTTGAGTCTTGCATGAAAAATGCTAACAAGTAGATTCAATAGGCACGTTGAAACTCACAGTTCAAGAACTATTATTAACTGAAACAAATATTGACGGAACGACTATTTCAATCACATCAGTACATTTTCCAGATTATAAGGGTTTGATTAAAAGATTTGTGAGACCACATCAAAAGGCTTCTTCCATACTAGAAATAAATAGATTGAATCAATTCCTACAAAGGATATCTCGGCACATTTTCTTTAATAATTCAAGTAATGAATGATAGTGCGGAAGATCATTCTGAATTTTCAACAAAGAGATCATATTTAAGAAAACAGAAATATATTAATTACTTCATATCATAGGGAAATTCCCTTCTTAATATGCCTTGGAACAGAGAATATGAGAAAGCAAGCCAATTGATTTCCAAAAACCAAAAGAGAGTCATCAGGAACAAACTGAACCTTGGAGTGGAATATAAGACACTCAAAAGACAAGATTGTTCTACATTTATAAACTAAATCAAAAATTTATATGTCCTCCTACCTGATAGTCAGTCAAAGCACCATAGGATGCCTTACGAGAATCACCCCAGCTGCCACGTGGATACTGGTCCCAACCAATCGTTCTTGATAAATAGCTCTTTGGATGATTAGCCCTGTGGTCATTTAGCTAAGACATCAAATTTATTGAAGATATGAGTAAATTCGAATAAATAATGTTCCTCATGAACTAAATGACTCTAAATACAGTGTTACATGTCCATTACACACCAGAATATTGGACGAACATCTTCTTTCAAACGGAAAACATTTGTAGGACGTCTCCATGGTAATGACCTTGTAACCTTCGACTCTTCAATCATACCAAGATTCTGCAAATGAATGTCCATTATTAAACAAACTCATTAATAATTATCCTGCAATAATGCCATGCTGATCTCCCACCAGAATAACAAATTGACTAAGATAAAATAGCCATTAATATGGCTAGAGCTGATTTCTCCATGTTCAGTCTGTAAAGATGCAAAGTCTATAATCTTATTGCACATTTCAGTTCCAACGTGAATTCCATATGCTCTGACTGCTTCTTCATTGTCCTTAATAGGCTCCAATGCAGCGGTAATCTCCTCTGGTATCTGCATTTCATTACAGTACACCATTTTACACAGGAGAGTCCCCAAAGTTTATTGTAGTATGCAGAAGAACATCCATGTGAAAGAATTTTTGTGTTATTTAATTAAGATATTAAACACCAACTTCTCCACACTTATAAGCAAAGTGCACATCTGATCCTAGTCACAGCAGAATAAAAGCTGAACAGGATATGAATGTGAATCTCATAAAATTGGAATAAAGCAACATGAGGATGTACAAGTGTTCCACAAATTCAACAAACACCAGAGAACATATTCAGCAAGAGAATCAGGGTCAGAGAGGTTATACCTTTGTCTTGCAAAACCCAGTCATTCGCAAGAAGCCCTTATAAGTATTAATGGGCATGATACCAGGAACAATAGGGCATTTTATTCCAATTTCACGGCAGTCATTCACAAATTTTAGAAAAATATCGGTATCATAGAAGAGTTGAGTAATAATCAGGTCAGCTCCCGCATCCACTTGAAGAATCAGAACACCAAATTATCAGCACATACAATTGTTTCCAGCTACATGAAAAGCAAGGTTGGCTCACAATTTGTTTTCATTAGACAAGAATTAAATTTAAAAAGAAAAAAGAAAAAGAAAAGCAAAGACCTTTTGCTTCAAATAAGCAAGATCTTTCTGATAATTCTCCGGGGTAGCAACCCCATCACTGCCAATCGCGTCAGGGTGCGGACACCAATTGAAAACCATCAAAGTATAAGGACACTAGCCAATAGGAAATTTGCAGAAAGAGAAAGGAATAAGGGTAAAGAAATAAAAAACCTGGATAACCAGCAACAGTAATGCCAAACTAGTCACCATACTTGGACCTTATATGTCTCACCTGCAAAAACACATTCAAATCTCACATTACAAAATCAACCTCCTTACTAATCAATCAATACTGTTACTGAAATATACTCAAAATGTAACCAGAATGCTCGGTTCGGTGTGTTACAAGACCTAGAGCGCAAGCGAAACCGCCTTTGATCTGAACGAACTTATCCTGGCCAGGAGGAGGATCGCCGCGAAGCGCGAGAACATTCTGGATTCCATTCGATTTGATAGTATGAAGCGCATGATCAATCTTCTTCACGGGCATGTTAGTGCAGGTCAAGTGCATCATAGTCTCGACGCAGACGATGTTCTGCATGCGATTGGCGATCTCGAGAGTGAGATCCGCGGCGGAGCCTCCGGCGCTCCAGGTGATGTCGCAGAAGGTAGGGTTGTGGGCGACCATGCGGTCCATTATCTCGAAGAGGTTCTGGACTCCGTCCTCCGTCTTCGGCGGAAAGAACTCGAAGGAGAACACTGTCTTGTCAGATACATTGCCATTTCCGGTGGGTTGAGCTGGAGCGACGGTGGCTTCTACTCCGAGAGCTGACCTTATCTTCTCTATGACCTTCATTTTCTCAAATTCAGAATTGCAGTTTCAGTGGAGAGAGAGAGAGAGAAAAATGGACTAGATTGCAAATGCATAAAATCTACATCCGAGGGAAACAGAAGGACTAAATTGCAAAGAAAGATGGTGAAGCTGGGATGGGTACTTCCATTCCAACATCCTCAACTCGTAATTGGGGGTCCTTTGGTTTAGGATTCCCTTTCATTAGGTACGCAAATCCTAAAAGAAACAAAAACGTGCAAAAATTCGCTCCGGGTGCGAGTGCGTGAGTGGTCATTCCCATTTCCCAAATAAGAAGCACTGATGGCTCCAGCTTCCCAAGTCCCAACGCTGCCTCTTTTCTCTTTTTCTGTATTTTTATTGAACCTTATAACTTCAAATCCAAAATTTTAAACTCACTGTAACAGATTTCAATCTTATTCTTCCTGTTTCCGTCTTAAGGATATGTAAAATTACAGTTTGAAATCTGTAATTTTAAGGATATGTAAGTTTAGATAACCAAATAGTATGAATAACGTTGAAGTGCATAATTTTAGACAATCAGGTGCCTGCATTTCGACAATATTAACCAAGCATGAGCAGCTTACGCTTTGCTATTCCACAACCAAATATGATATTCTTGTCAGGTAAATAGGTTCTATCCTGAATCAAAATCTGGACCAGCTGAAAAGAATTGTTACATGAGAACTTGACATCATCAATCACAGCTACCTACTGTGAGGTTCAAATGAAGGAACCAGATTACTACTCAACAAACATCTCCACCCATCATATTCTATTACATACCCATTCTCAAGATTTGCCATCAAGAGAAGAGACCATGCAAGCAAGCACAAAACCAACATTATAAACTTGATGATGGGGAGAACATATGCCAAATATCTTTCAGTGTCAGGCATTACTGTCTTCATCCACTGTTGCCTGCAATATCGATTATCTGAAACAGTACTACAGGTAAAGTCAGTGGTCTGGGGAAATAAACAAGACGTGGGCTTGCAACACAGCCATTGACTGTGCCTGAAAACAGATGACAACTAATAGGCCACCACCTCAAACTTCAATAAAAAGTTGAAACAAAGAGGACATTCTTTTTTCCTACAGCAACAGACAAAAAACAGTATGCTTACCATTTTATTGTCAGAAATTTATAAGTTCCCATTTACATGCCGACAAGTCAAGAGCCTCACTGCCCTTTTCAAAAAGGATCTGCGCTAAAACAAAGTAATCCATTTGTGAATATGATGCTTATCATTCGTAATCCAATAAATTTTTTTATAAAAAAAATCGACAATGCTTACCGTGTGTTTTCTTGTATGGTTGTCAAAGCGTCTGATCATACCAAAACGTTCTGACCTCCATTCTTTCCTATGAAGCATAGAAAGAGAAGCATTGAGAGATGGAAAATCTTAGAATTCAAAATGGAAGGTGAAGTCAGTAAAAGATGGAAGAGATGGAAAATCTTAGAATTCAAAATGGAAAGTGAAGTCAGTATAAGATGGAAAATCACGGGCCTGATAACATCTTTTTCAAATTGTTACAACATAAAATTCAATAATTGGAGAAGTACAATGCCTGCAAGCATTCTCAAAAACATCCAACTTTATTCATGTTCAGAATTCATCTGGTAAAAGAAAGGACCTCCAAGAAGGATTCAAACTACAGAAATACCGTTCAACATAAAATTTTCAACAAACTGATGACAGGTAAATGGACTCGAGAGTTGGAGAATTTGCGAGTTCCATGAAAATTCGACTTGTGGCCATTTCAAGACAAACAGAGCAACACCTGACTGTTTGAAATTTTCAAAATGGGTTCATAATCAAATAGCTACTTAAAATTATTGTCTTGTCTCCAAAAAGTGGCATTCTTAAATGCCTTGAACAAGTCATTTATTATCTTTCCCTTAGAGGTATCCACATCCAAAAGAAACTACAAAAGACAGTGACCTTTCTAGGAAACACAAAGCTGCTTCACAAGAAGATATTAACTCAAGCAAATTCAAAAGCCTAAATGAAATTGAACATCCAAGAAATTACCTTTTACTTGGACAAACTACTCTGATCAGTTTACCAATGCAATTAAGAGGGCGCATTGGTTGATTTCTATAAATGTTCTCTGAACTCCCTGAATGAAAATTGAAACGTATAATAGAAAAGAATGCTCAGATAGAATGAAGTCCAAGTTCTCAACATGTGAAAGACTAACTAAATAGACCAGATAAAATGTTGAAGGACATTCAGATTACCTATTTTCACACCTCCATTTCGATAAACCTGTGCAACCATCAATACCACATTTAGTTTAGCTTTAATCAGATAGGTGGATCACACGATATTATACATGGTAAAATATATATATTGTTATGCATCAAGATTGACCATATAATAAAGAAGATTTAGTCAGTTGAATCGTATAGATGCATCTATACATACATCACTTCCAGATATAACTGCTTTTAATTTGGGGGAGGAAACCACTTGAGATGCTACTAGTTTTAGTGCTGCATCTGAGGGCAACTTAGGCTTGGGTTTGACCCCTAACTTCCGTCTGCAGTCTGCAGCACCACAATGGCAATCTTGATCGGCACCAAATTGAACAAACCTGCTAATTTGATTGAATGGCATAAGAAATTCAGAATGTTTGAGGAAATAAGCAAGAAAAAACAAGTTGTTCAATCATCAAAGGATTTATAATTCAGAAAACAAACATGAAGAAAAAGGTCCAATAAGAAACAGTGCAAGTACTCGTACTGATAATCATAGGTTAGATGTTCGCCCTTCTTTATATTACGAGTTGCAAAGATGCCAATTCTGGTTTCTCCATCAATTATCCTTTGAGGGGGAAAGACAACATGTAAATAAAGAGAGACGAACTGTCAAATTTTGAAAAGGGAAAAAAGTTTTATCTAAGAACCATTTTTGCATCTCGGTATTGGGAGAACAACTGTGATTTATGTATCTTGACTTGTTTCCCTTGTAAGTGGCATCAATCACCATATCTCGATTAATTTCACACAAGTAAAAGTTTGTTTCTCCACGATGTTTCATATTCCAAAGCCTTTCCTCACATGTCTTGTCATCAATAACTACATCAAATAAGCATAGAGATTAGACTAAAACTGGAATTGATTCAACTCCAAACTATGATAATGACACAAGGAATGAAATAGTAATGAATTCAGATTTCACCTTCTCCAACATATTCAATGACAAACTCTCCCTTTTTGATATCTTCATCTGCTACAATCCCAGCTCCACATTTTTCAGTCTATAGACAATATTTAAGCTCCAGTAAGAGAACGCATTAAGGTAGCACCTGATGTTCTTAAAGCAACAAAAATGGAACAAGAAAGAACAGAGCAATGAACTAGAACGTCTCATAAATTGAAAGTCAGTAATGTTAGGAAATATCTATATTGGGGAGACTATAATCTCCCTCTTTACTGTGTGATTTCCTATTTATTCCTAAGATTTTTTCCCTGTGTAATTTCTTCTATATAAATGATACAAGGGTCTTGAGTTTGAGTCAAGCCCTCTGTTTTTTTCACTCTGTTCTTCACAAGTAACAATGAACATACATCAATTGATGACAAAAGCATTCAACATTGACTACTAAATCCCTCTCTTTAAAAACAGAAACCTCCTTCATCGACCCATACCTGCACTAGTTTCATCTTCTTTACAGGGCGGTTTTGAAAAGGTTTGTTGACACATAAGTTTCCACATTTGCAGCCTGAGGAGCAGCTAGACAGCAGCATCCTTAAAAAGTTAAGATTGCAAAATTAGATTAACAGAAGTCTCAGTAACTATTGTAATAAAACAAGACCATAGAGCCACAGACTGAAAATTAGATTAATATAACTGTCAGGAACTTCCGTAACAATATTGCACATAAAGCCAGGTTCAAAGTATAAGCTACTAACAAGATATGAACCACTTTATATAAATGAGGAATCTATGACAATGGCTACATCTATGATGATGTTCCATGTAATTTACTGGTAACAGTATTCAGAAAAGGATCTTAAACCGGCTTATCCATTTTGGCAATATCAAATCAGATTCAGCTACAAATGGATAGTCTCTCAACATTTCATTTGAACAGAACGCAACATGTTTGATGAGAGAAGAGCAGTATCAACATTCAACTATTTAAGCCAATCAAATCTCCCAACATCCACATGTTCATACACGACACTATGAATCAAGTAACTAGAAATGCATTTGCTTGGTATATTCATACACAGAGCCATCCAAACTGTACTCCACTGATATTCTTACATGTTTCCCCTTCGAATCTTTCTAATGTCATAACTGAATTTCTTTCACTCACTTCCTATATGAACTCCACTATATGTTTCTATTTTCACACTTAATTAACTTGAATTTGATATAAGAATCTATGGCAAAAGTACTTTTCCTTAAAAACTTAAG
>JAOTAW010000001.1:11829274-11844645 GCA_025629945.1 Erythroxylum savannarum | reverse complement strand
CGGTACCGCGACTGCAGTTGTGTAGGAACTAAGCTACTTGGTGTAGCCTTATTCTTCTTCTTGGGTAGACCAGGTCCTATGGGATTCACCTGCATTCACATTGACATTAGTGCATAAAACCCTTTTTGTCATTACATCCATCACTGTAAAGCCTTATCTATGATGTCTCTAATGCAATATCATGAACAAGAAAATAAAACATTTGATTAACCTATGTCATTAACCTAACTTTCAACAGAAATCTAATTATTGTAAAACAAATTATTCACAATATAAAGTAAATAGAAATCTAAATTATCATAATGACAGTATATTACCTTTTATATGGATTAATGAAGAGATAGATGATTGTGTCTTACTTTATATTTGAATTCAATCTGCAAAAACAAAAGTTGAAAATAAGAAAAAAAGAAAAAAAGAAACTAATTTTTAATGAAGAGCTAGATGATTGGGAATGTATACAATGTGATGCCTACAGCCTTGCCATCTATTAAAGAAGCACATCATTGAGAGAATAATATGTATAAACTCATTATCTATTGTTCTGTAGTTAAAATGACATTGTTGCTATTGTTCTGTAGTTAAAATGGCATTATCTATTGTTCTGTACTTAAAATGGCATTGTTCTGTAGTTCTGGAATAATATTTATCAGCTGATTATCTAACTCATTTCAGGTTCACTTTTGCAAGAAGTTGTCATTATATTGCAGATGACAAACCATCAGAGTTTAGAGCATCAGTATGAAGAATCATCAGAATTGGTTTTCTTTTTGTTTCAATCATTCTTCCTTTTATGAATGATTACATTATCACATGTAATAAATGGTTTTGACCAAGTATTGGTTTTATATAATGACATACTAATGTATGAGAAAATTTAGTTTGTCAGATTCTCTAGTTACCTAAAACTTGTTATTTTCTTGCATTTGACATGTCTCAATATGCATAAAATGACAACAATTACTTATTTTATTTTGTTTTCCTTTACATAATTCTTAGTTGGCAGAGCATTATAGCTCCTTAATATAAATTTTAAAACTTTGAAGAGAGAAATCAAATGAGATCCCATATGGGTCACCAAAAGATATTCAACACCAAAACTTATTACCAATATCAAAATTGTCATTTGCTGACCTAACTTTATTCCCACTAGCCAATTAGAATGATAGAAAATGAAAGATGAAAGACAAACAAGTTAACATGTTTGTTAATTTGATTTTGGTGTTGAAATGTAAAAAATAAAAGATTAACAAATGTGCTTACATAAATGAATGGTTCTATCATTTATGAACTTGATAGACCTGAAAATGCTGGGTTGTAGAAATCCTTCAAGGCAATGCTCTTTCTCTTTCTCTACTTACACATTTTTCTTTTCCACAAAAAATGGAAGAACATCCACATTATGAATGTACTGGTAGATATTTAACCATCATGTAGTATCTTAGACAAATCAAAATCTTGACTGCTCAGACTGCTACTTGACTCAAAATGATCTGGTTGTTTAGGTACTTGACAAATTAAAGAGTGAAGTGGATGCAACACAATCAAGTTATTACTGTAGGAAATGCAAATTTGAAAAGTTTGAATGAACTACATGGCATACTGCCTTGCTAATATGTGTAGGATGTTTTCACAATCAGTATCTTGGGCAGACATGATTGCTGTGACAGGTGTAGGATGTTTTCACAATCCATTGGAGAGGTTAGATTCAGAGTAAGAGGTCTAGCTTTTAATATGATAATAATACATTGGATAAAATATGTATTCTTCCAAAGGTAGGTGGAAGGAAAGAGCAAGAACTATTAAAAGAATGAAAGAAGCTAGGGTGGCAAAAGAAATAGGTATATCATTGCAAACTATTAATCATTGTCGAATGTCTTTGCCTTACTTCCTTTATTCTGATTGACATATCATGAACTAATGGTTTCTTTGTTTTGATATTTCACTCTTATCTTCATATTGCACCATCTCTTGATTGATAATTGACCACCGTAGTTTTGTGCACATCAGAGGAATATTATAACACCTACTCTTAATTGCCTAAAGGAACTCATGATTGTGAGATTTCTAATTTCTTAAAGTGTTATAGGCTTCCTTTTAATGCCTCATTGTCTGCAACTACCAAAGCATTTGAATTAGTACAGTTAAATATGAGAAAAACGTATATAAAATCATATTCTCTTTAGATAACATTACCTCATGTAGTCCTTTCCTTATCTAAGTCTTAGGTGCCTAGTTTCTAATTGTAGGGAAATATGGTCTTCTTCCAATAACGAAGCCTACAAGTATGGAAGACCAACTTCTAGCTCCATCTTGCAATCTTTCAATTCCTAATAACACCATTAAGATCCTTAAAGTTGTTACAGGGCAATAACTCAATGATTTTGTTAAGCTTCCTCTAGCTATAAACTTCTAGTTTAGGGGGAGTTGGTAAGGACTTTGATCTTATTTCCATTCTCCTACTACATAGATGGAGTTAGGGTGCCTAAACTTTTCAAGTTTTAAAACATTTGTAACAAAATTTAGATAACTACATACATTCTTAAAGTTCGAGAGTGAGTGTACAAGAGTTTTGAAAATTAAAAATATAATTGTACTACCAAATGAAAATTGTGTATTTATGTAAATTTAGGAGGTTTTACAAAACAATATAAAGAATTCACATTAACATGACCATCATCAATGAAAACCATATATTCCTATATTTATCTATTCTCCTGTAATCCTCAATCTTCTACATTAGATCTCTTTTTTGTTTCCATCCTTAATTAGTTCTCGTTTCTCTAGTCCAGATATGCTTATTTTTTCACTGAAGGGTATTATATTACCTTTCTAATATTTTCTTTCTTGTTTATTTCTTTTCTAGTATTTGTACTACTTGCTTTCTTGCTAGTAAAAGTTGTTTAGTATCAATCCTAGCTATGCAGTTTACCTCCCTATAATCTGTCATTTATATTGCAGTTGTAGGTAAAATAATCTATCATTAAGTTTCAAAACCATTAAAGCATCTTATTTTGATAAAAACTTGATTGAAAACTATTTCAAAAGATTACTTAAGAGTGTCTTGCAATTTCTCTCGTTCGACAGTATGGGTGTCTATTCCACCTTGTGTAACTCACTTATATGGTTAATGGAATTTTCCTTATCTTTCAAAAAAAAAAAAGTATAGTTACTATTTGATCTCTTTTTCTCGATACAAATCCCAATTAAGAATCAACTCACCAGACGATATTTGTGTCCTTATCATATGCTATCCTTGATAATAAGTACTTACAGCCTTTCGGTTCATTAATTCTCGGGGAATGTGCATGTGAACATGAACACGGGGGAGTCATACTTAATTGAAACCCGAGTTAATTAGTAATACAGTAGCATGCATAATCACCAACATAATAATTGGATATTCTAGTTAATTAAATACGTTACTTATTACTTTCTCACTTTGCTTACACTGATATTATATGTTATTTAACTTGATGCTAATATGGTAAGAACTGATTTATTCATACTTAAGTTTCATTACTAATCTTTTAGCTATATGGCATTTTTACATTTAAAATATACTGTTTACAGAGGTTTTCTAACCTTTGGCTTGACATATATATTTTTTAAGATCAGCTCTTTTTCTTATTAACCATTTATTTACCAAATATTACATATGTTAGGATTGCGTAACCATATAACATTATAAACCACAGGATAAAGAAGACCAACTTTGAAATCACAAGGAATAGCACGTGCCTAGCCTCCATATGCTAACGTAATTAAGGAAATGGGAATGTCAACGGAGCTTATCACGATACCGAATTCTTAAAACAAAAGTTTCCCGATGCAGGGAACCATGCCCTGAATTACAATCAAAATGAATCCCGGCATATCATATAAGAGTATAGTTTAGAAGCTTTCGAGCCATGCAGTGTCTTAATATGTCAGGATCGTCCTTGTCTCTCAGTGAGTCAAGTTCAGGCACGAAGTTGTCGTTTTAAGGACAGTCTTGTATAAGCTTTCGTGCCATGCAGAGTCTTAATATGTCAGGATCATCCTTGTCTCTCAGTGAGTCAAGTTCAGGCACGAAGTTGTCGTTTTAAGGACAGTCTTGTATGGTTCCGTTGTACATCAGTAAATGAGAAAGATCTTTAGAGGCCAACAAGCAATCCTTGAATTTGATATTGAAAGAAAAAGGACCATAATTATTTACGAGCTATTCCGATTATTACGCATACATTCAAACTAATCACGTGGGATTTGATTAGTTTGTGGATCGGGACTCAGGAGTCTTATAGCTCAGAATAGGAGTCTTATCTTAAGTTATCCCGGTCGGACGGATTCGCTCTACTTTGTTCCATTAAATCTCAACTATTTATTTGTATGAACAAAATTTTAATTTTTTATTTATGTAATTTTACGTAAATAAATAGAGTAAGGAACATAGAAGATAGATAATTCTGACATTATCTTGTACTAATTCTTATTAAACTCCCTGTACAAAATATAAAACTAAAACCAATTGTTGCATAACCATATGCGGAGACTCACTTCCCGTTTCATGCGATTCTCATAAAATTAAACTCCCTAATAGATACACAACATAAGCACTGTCCTCTAATAATTTCTGATGCTGGTCCTTAATTTTAGTTATATTCAATTAATTAACCTATTCCTTTTTATTAGTCCACTCTGAAGCAACTATAAAAGTAACAAATACTGAATGTGCCACGTTCAGCCCATAATCCATTGTTTCACAACATTTGAACATTACCCGGTTAGATTGCCATCTTCATTAAATTCTTCGATTTAATTAACATTAGAACATTACCCGGTTCGATTGCCATCTGTCACAATATCATTCGTTTATGGACTATGGAATATTTTATGTATGTTGTCTAAAAACTGCAAATCACAACCAAAACCACCTCTCAAAAGTTCCTATAAATTAATACCACCTCATCCACAATTTCAGCTCCTCACTGTCTCCATACCCGACTCTCTCCCTCTGTCATTGTCTCTTCCTGTGTCTTGCTTCTCAACTTTCACTCAATCATAAAAATGGCAACTTCAACGATGAGCCTTATTCGTCTAGCATTCCTCTTTATTTCCTTCACTTCCACCTTGTCAATGGCTGCAAACTACAACGTGTTGACCTATGGTGCCAAACCTGATGGCCTTACCAACTCCGCAAATGCATTTCTTGCAGCTTGGCCTCAAGCTTGTGCATCAACAATACCTGCCACTGTTTATATTCCCAAAGGAAGGTTCTCTATAGCTAACAAAGTCGCATTCCAAGGTCCTTGCAAGAACAGTGCCATTGTAGTACGTATAGATGGAACTCTTGTGGCTCCATCTGACTATCAGGCCATTGCCACTGCAGGAAATTGGTTAATATTCGAGCATGTTACCGGCGTCACGGTTTCTGGCGGGACCCTTGATGCTCAAGGCACTGCATTTTGGTCTTGTAAGGCATCTAAAAAGAGTTGTCCCTCTGGTGCAACGGTATGTCAAGCTGAAATACAGTTAGAATTTCCCTTCCTAGGCAGATTCCTTACAAGCTTTTTTTTTGGTTTTAAACTTTGCTACGCTTCCATAACTGTGGATAACGTAGTTTAACTCATGTTCACTCATTTTTTTCTGTACCTTTTCCTTGGTCAACTAGGTGCACTTGTAGAAATCGTTTAGTGTAGCTTTTATTTTATATAACCTGGTAGCTCTAAAGCACCGATCACATTGACCAAATTCCTAGTTAATTGGTTTCTGGTCCTGCAGTCGATGGAGTTTTCAAATTCAGACAACATTGTGATCAGCGGATTGACATCGCTAAACAGCCAAATGTTCCACATTGTCATCAACGCCTGTCAGAACGTGAAAATTCAAGGGGTCAGAGTCTCTGCCTCCAGTACTAGCCCAAACACTGACGGTATTCACGTCCAATCTTCAACCGGCGTTAAGATACTGAATTCTAAAATCGGAACAGGAGATGATTGCGTCTCAATAGGCCCTGGTACCACCAACATGTGGATCGAAAATGTTGCATGTGGACCTGGCCATGGAATCAGGTACAAAAATCAAATAAGTACACCATTCTGTTATTAGACACTGCCTGTGGATAGTGCATAAATTTACTTATGCCAAGTAATTTGTGTATTTTTGCCTACAGCATTGGAAGTTTAGGGAAAGACCTCCAAGAAGCTGGTGTGCAAAATGTTACAGTCACGACCACAACATTCACTGGTACTGAAAATGGATTGAGAATCAAAACCTGGGGAAGACCCAGCAATGGCTTTGCCAGGGACATCTTTTTCCAGCATTGCCTGATGTACAATGTCCAGAATCCCATTGTCATTGATCAGAATTATTGCCCCGGAGCAGAAAATTGTCCTGGTCAGGTAGTGCAAATTATTAAATTTTACCACGTTTGCCTTTGAATATTGATGCTTGATTTATCTAGAAAATGTTAACGGTTCTACTTTGTACAGGTTTCTGGGGTTAGAATAAGCCATATAACGTACCAAGACATCCATGGAACATCAACAAATCCTGTTGCAGTTAAATTCGATTGCAGTAAAAGTTATCCCTGTACTGGGATTCAACTGCAGGACGTAAAACTCACCTACAGGAATCAACCAGCTCAAGCATCATGTAACAATGCTGGTGGAAGTGTTTCAGGCTATGTCCAGCCTAGTAGTTGCCTGTAGTCATAAGAAGTCCTCAAGAAATTATGACCAGATGTCGAAGACTGATCCACTTACTCTAGTAGTAGCAAAAATGAGTATGGTTTTGAAGCTTGAGCCTGTGGCAGATGTGGCACATTTAGTAGGAGTTGCTCTGAGCCAGGCCTTGCAATTCTTGGACAAGAAAATCATAACTTTTACTTATTTCACCTTACTATGTAGTTTTATCGACATTTGTTCCCAACAAAGTCTGTACGCAAGACATTGAACGTATTTCACTTCTAAACTAAACAATGAAGTGATGGTCAATAGAATTATATTATTTTCAAGCCATTGCTTGTTAAAAAATGGAAATTTCAGAAATCTGAAATTCTTATCTAAACTCAAAAAACAATGAATCGATCAATCAAAGAAGTAAGGGAGCAGTTGGTATACATTTTTCCAATCCTTGCTATGTACTGTTCTGTTCTGTTCTGTACTTCCTCTGTTCTCGTGATCGTTAAAAAAAAAATTTAGATCTGTGTTGAATGATGCTCTCGCATGGTAACATTAACGTAGATGCTCAACAAAGTTCTATAAGTAGTTCCTAAAAATACTGGATCTTTCTCACTCAGACTTGATAAGACCCATCAGCATCCAATATTTGTTCTAATTTCTCAACTTAACCTGTAATATTAAGGGCTCTGCCTTTGCCATTGACGAATGCCAAACATAAAACATTATAATTAAGTAAATGATAAATTTGTATTTATAGCTATTTCATGGAGTCAAAACTTATAATAAACATTCTGAGTTTCCGTAAAAATACTTTTTCTGAAGTTATTTAGTTTTTTTACTCTTTTATAATGAGCACAAATGGAAGTACTTTTGTGCTAATTGCTATTTATTCCTTACTGTCCTAACTCCTGAAGTTCGTCAACAGGTATCGGATTGAGTAATAACGAGGAAAACAAGAAATTGCTGTTATTCCATTAAAAAGAAAAATGCACAGAAGATTTTATATATATTTAGAAAACAAGTTGCATCAAATCAGGTTCATATTCAATCAGATATTATGTATAATTTGCAAAGGATATACGATTAAATCATAAGTTGACAGAACAGCTGAGCAAAGGAAATAGTTAAGAACAGGATTGTAGTATACCTAGAAATAACAGTGATCTTGCGCCATGTCGGTGAAAACCCTTTTGAGGTTGGCAAGTTTGGAGTCAAATTTCAACCGCCGATTTTCATTGGCCAGCAGAACAAGAAATGTCCATGTGGCTGAAGTAAGTTATAAGCCCTTAATCCAAGGAAGTTAGTGCAGGGAAGTGGTTTAGTTAAATGCAGTTGAGATTTTTAGGTTGATAAGTTGAATATAGGTATGTCTTTGTCTTGACCCCTAAGCCATATGCTTCAGTTCAAGAAATGACATACCAATTTTTTTTTAAAAAAACCCTGACGTACCATTATTACTTTATAGACAAGTAATCATTAAACAGACAATGTCATTGCTAACTTTTCTGAAAAGAGGAAAATGTCAAATCCAGAATTTTATTATAACCATGATTTTTTCCATCACCATTCTTGACTGTAAAGTGATCTTATAGTCATAAGGTCAAGTTACGAAATAAACTCTTTGTAAAAATATAAAAGAAGGTTGCATACAACATAATCTTTCTTTCTCATAAAATAAGGAGCCTTATGTACTGAGTTCGTTGACTTTTATTATTGATTGTGCTTATCCAACAGTTCAGTCACCAATTCCCCCTTTTATAGGGTAATTAAAAAACAAGAATGAGATTTAATTGCCATTTTAACTTTATTTATACAAAGTAAAGTTATTATTTAATATTTTAAGTTTCAAACAATTTTTTTGTCATGTGGGAATAAATATATCAACAAATCTTCAATATCTTTCATTTCCTACCCATTGGGACATGACATGTATATATAAGAGAAATAAAAATGTTAATATTTAAGAATTAAAAGCTTATAATAAACTAACGTAGCATCTTATAATCTTAAACAAACTTATACATACGTAAATATCATTTAATAAATAGTAACAAAGTAATATCATTATCATTGAGTGGCAAACATTTTTGGTAGATAACAACCTGAGCTCAGCTAATAGATGAACCAAGTTTAGGTAATTAAACGTAATACTGTTTTCTTCTCCCTATTTGGTCCTGAGTTGCAAAGATACGTTTGCGAGTGCGTGCCAAAATTTTAATTACTTCTTGTTGGATCATATGTTGACCTAGCTCATCAACCAATTTACGTTTAACTCCTTTAAAGAATAAAAGGCCAGTATAACTTTAGCTTCAATTACAATGAATTGAAAGGTACAGTGTTTTTCTCATATTAATTAGCAAGAACTTAAAAAGGTCTTATGAAAAACACCAAACTTTCAGATGGGTTGGAGAGAGATGCTCTGCCTTCTCTCTAGCTTTTCGACTAATTCTCAACCCCCCTTAATTCTTGGCCTACCCCCATTCTTCTCTCACGTTGTCTCCTCCCTAGACTCTCCCTTTAAGGACATCTTTGTCTTTTCCTCCCTACTTTCCAATTTTCCCGCCTTTGCCACCATGCCCACTCCTCCACCCTCTCCGGCTGAGGAGTTCCCGCCTCTGCCTTCCAACCCAGCTCCTCCTTCCCAACCCCTATAGCCTTCACCTTCTGGTGCTGTCTCTAACCCTCCAAAGACATGGAAGCAAGTGGTTGGGGACACTATTGGCTCCACGCTATCTTATCAACCTCCATCTGAAATTGAAGGGAAGCTCATCGTCTGCCCAGATATTACTACGCTACAGGACGGAGCTAATTCCTGGAAAACTACTTTAGTTGGTTTCTTCCTTGACAAAAGACCGGCTTTTCCTCTTGTTTTACGGTGGGCTAACAAATTAAGGAAAAACAAAGGGCTTGTTGACATCTTGCTCATAGAAGACAATCTTATTCTCTTCTCTTTCTCATCCACCTCCATGGTTACCAAAATTCTAGAAGAGGGCCCATGGCATTTCGGTAGTTAGCTACTTTTTCTTCAGCTTTGGCAACCCAACTTGAAATTGGTGACCATAAAATTCCAAAACCTGCCTCTCTGGATTAATTTCCATAACGTCCCTTTGGAGTATTGGACTACTCAAGGGCTCAGTCAGTTAGCTAGCTATATTAGAAGTCCTTTGTGCATGGATGAAAACATGGCCACTAAGAAGAGAATAGGATATGCCCGTCTCTGTGTGAGTGTCGAAGTTTCAAAAACTTTACCTGAAGAAATACCTATTATGAGATTTAGGGAAGGAAATCAACTATAGGAAGACAACTTTGCTATTTCTTATCATTGGCAGCCTCCTGCTAAAGCTCAATCTGCTGTTTAGCAACCCACAGGTAGACTTTTCAAAACCGGTTCCTATCATGAGTTGATGACTCCAGAGGATGATGGTTGGGTAACTAGCCCCCAAAATAATAGTTGTGAGAATGTTACTGCGCCTTCTAATTGTGAAGAGGCCAGAGTCACTTCTATTGTAGTTCAACCAGAAACGACACTGCCCACGGAACAGGGTACCCCTGAAGTAGATTTGAGTACTGGTTCTATGCTTGATCTGTTGTTGGGGAAGCACTTACGTGTAATAAAACCATTCCTTGTTCTGCGAATATCCCTATAGTTGCAGACTTTCAACTCCATGAGGTGTCGTGCAATAATACTTCATCTCAGGACAGTTTGGCTACGACAGAGGGCCTCCCTAGCTCAACTCTCGAATGTTCTAAGAACATGGACAACAGTAATTCCCATTCCCTCTCTACAAGAAAATCCAATTGAGGCAAAGGTAAAGGCCTCAAAACTACCCCTAAACCCATATGACTATCTTAGCATGGAATGTCAGAGGAATAAATTGTCCTTCAAAATTGCTAGCCCTGAAGGATTTTGTTTGGCGAGAGAAACCTATTCTACTTAGATTATTGGAAAGAAAAATAAGGTTGGAGAACCTGAATAATTTAAATGTTTTGGGTCCTCATTGGTGTGTCTTCTCTAATCATACTAATCATGCTTATGGAAGGATCATCGTCTGTTACAACTCAGAAGAGGTCCAAATGGATCTCCTTGAAGCAACTGATCAGCTCATGCACTTTCATATTTTAATACTGCAGGGGAAAGTTAAACTGAACATCTCTTTTACATATGCAAGAAATTTAGAATTTCAACGCCGTGAATTATGGACCACCATTCGACAGCTTAGTGCCAGCATCTCTACACCGTGGTTTGTTTGTGGGGATTTCAATTCCACTCTTTATGCGGCTGAAGTTCAAGGTAACATTAGTCTCAGGTCTTCCTCAATCGACTTATGGGAGTGCGTAGAGCATGTTCGGTTAACTGATCTAACATTCAATGGCCACTTCTTTACATGGTCAAAAAAACAACAAGCTAGATAGTACATCAGAAAAAAAAATTTAGACAGAGCCCTTATCAACGATCTATGGCTTCAGCAATTTCCCAACAGCCTTGCTACTTTTATGGATCCTCTGTTTTCGGATCATACGCCCATCCTTGTGTCGAAGTTGTCTTTACCTGCTGCTACACACCACCCTTTCCGATTCAATAACTTTCTGGTTCAGGATCCTAGTTTTGATATTGCTTGCAAGGCAGGCGTTCTATACAATATCAGAGGGACAAAACAATACTGCTGTATTCAGAAGTTAAAGGTTATTAAACAACACCTGAAACTTCTTAACTCTTCCAAGGGACCTACTGCTGAAACTGTTAACAAAACCCAATTGGAGTTGACGAGAATTTAGTCCTTATTATCCTCTAGCCCAGACTTACAGTCTCTTATTGATCAGGAGAAGCTTGCCCTCTCAAATTACCTTCAAGCGATAAATAATCACTCCTCACTATTGCAACAGAGAGCTCGGGTTAATTGGCTGAAGGATGGAGATAGCTGTACCCAATTCTTTTTCCATTCCATTCTAGCCCAAGAGAACTGCAACAAAATCTTTTCAATCTCTTCCCAAGATGGCTCTGTCATCACGGATCCGAAACAGATTAAAGAAGAAGCATTCCGATTTTTTAGCTCTTCCCTAGGTATTGAAGTATCTACTAATTTCCCAGGAGGCAACCTACAACTTCTTAACTTGACTCAAATTTCTCCTACAGATTTTACTCTATTAACCAAGCCAGTGGAAGACAGTGAGATTGAGAAATGTGTTTTCAACATGAATGGCAAGAAAGCCCCGAGGCCTGATGGTCTTAACGGCTACTTTTACCAACATTCTTGGCATATAATAGGTGGATTCGTCAAGGAGGCTATACATGAATTCTTTAGGAACGGTATTCTACTCAATTAGCTAAATCACACATTCTTGTGTCTGATTCCTAAAGGGTCAAATCCTCAGAGCTATGTTGATTACCGTCCCATTTCTTGTGCAAATTTCTTGTATAAAGTGATCTCAAAAATTCTGGCTGATCGATTGAAGAAAGTTCTTGCTCCCTTGATCAATGACAACCAAAATGCTTTCCTGCCGAATAGGCATATTGGAGACAATATACTTATTGTTTAAGAACTATTGAAGGGCTACTCTACCAAGAATAGTCCTCCAAACTGCACTATGAAGATTGACTTCCATAAGGCTTTTGATAGTATCAGTTGAAAATTCATTCGGTATATGCTGGAAGCTTTTGGGTTTCCAACTTAGTTTATAACGTGGATCGTTGAATATATTACTTCAGCCTCCTTCTCGGTACTTGTTAATGGTTCCCCTACCCCTTCTTTCAAGGCAGCTCGGAGGCTCAGGCAGGGAGACCCAATTTCCCCTTACCTTTTCATACTTGCTATGGAAGTCCTTAATGCAATCATAAGGAAGGAGACCACCTTGGCCTCTCATTTCAAACACTATTCAAAGTGTAAGAAACTCGATCTCACTAATCTTAGTTTTGCCGATGACCTTCTTCTTTTTTGTAGGGCTGATATGGACTCTATACACTCTTTTATGCGAGCTCTCAATGTTTTCAAACAAGTTTCTGGGCTTCATCTTAATATGCAAAAAAGCCATTTCCTTTTATCTAAAAGTGCAACCCATATGGAACACATTATTGTAGCAGCAACTGGTATGCGATTACAAACTCCCCCTTACTTTACCTTGGGCTCCCAGTGTCGACAAAGAGGCTTACTTTCTCAGAATGTCTCCCTCTCTTAGACAAGATTCAAAGGAGAGTAAAGTACTGGGTTAACAAATCACTCTCATATGCCGGTAAGCTTCAACTTATTAAATCTGTCCTGAATTCGTTACATATGTATTAGATCTCTCATATGTTTTTATCTCAAAGTATCATCAAAGAAATTGAGAGAATCCTTAGATCTTTTCTCTGGAGTCATCCTAATGGTCATCCTGGAGCCGCAAAGGTTAAATGGGCTAATATATGCTTTCCGAAACAAGAAGGTGGACTAAACATTCTTTCTATTAAGGTTGCTAATCAATCTCTCATTCTCAAACGACTATGGTGGATATTGGATGACAAGAAGAGTTCGTGGATAAAATGGCTCCATATCTATTTCCTTAAGGGGCATAGTATATGGGCCATCAAACTGAAAAGTACCCACTCCTCTTTTCTCACTCAATTATTGAAATTAAGAGATGCAGTTCATCATGAGAGCTCCTGTGTGATTAAAGATGGGCGCCTTGCCTCCTTATGGTTTGAAAATTGGTCCAATAGGGGACCTCTAATACAAATGTGGAATTTTTCACGAGCTACTCCTTCACTTCCTTTAAAAACTCGGATGAACTTCTTCATAGCAGGCAATGATTGGAGTTTTCCTAGAAGCCTAATACAGTTCCAGCCTATCTATCCTCCCACCCCACAGGAACTTGACATATTTTTCTGGAAAGGTACCCCCATTGTGCAGCTCACTAACCGAGTTATTTGTGAACAGCTACGAAGTCATCGCCAGGCGGTTCCTTGGGCTACAAAGGTTTAGAATAAACACTTATTGCCGAGAATTTCATTCATATACTGGTTAACTATTCAGAACAAGCTGTCTACAGCGGACCGACTTCCCTATATCCACTTGAACATCAGTTGTCCAATGTGTTTACCACAAAGTGAAACTTGCAACCATCTATTTTTTGAATGTCCTTTTAACAAGACAATATGGGATTATGTCTCTGCTTCTTGTTATTGGCTGCATCCAGGGTCAACCATATTGGAGATCACAACTGGTCTCTCTGTGCATTCTCCCATCCACCTCATTGTCCTGGGCGTTTGTATCTACAGGTTATGGCAGGAACGCAACCTTCGACTGTTCAAGGATCAATCATCCATTAAAGAAGGTTTGATATCTCTAATTCTAGAGGGGATTCGGGAGATCATTATGACTAAGAAGTTACAACAACATTGTAGCTCATCTCTATGCTCCTCCTTACGCATTTAAGGACACTCTTGATCACAACACTTCTTAATGCATTTTTTAGTGTGGTGGAAAAGGCTTCAACGCTCTGCTTACATTGTCGCATCGAAGTCCAACCATTTTTGAAGTTCTAATGATTTTATGTTTTGATTCCTTATGCTGTATTTTCCAATATGACTAAATAGGTTTCCTTGCTTCTGTTGTATTGGTCCCTACCTAGAACTCTCTTAATTTTGTATCTTATTTCATTCCATCAATTTTTCTTTTTTTAAAAAAAGGGCTTATTTGGAATCCAATGTATTAACATGCAGTACAACAAAGTTGACTTTTGGTGATGAAAAGATCATAGCTAAAACTACAAAAATCGTCACCAATAATTATTGACGACGATTTAGTTTCATCACTCAAAACGTCACTAAATCTCCATAGCTGGAAACTATAAGCGACGTTTATGAGTAATCATCGTTAATAGTTTTTTGCTGTGCTTTATTTTCTCTTCAATAAAATAGACGAAAAAATTCATTTTCTTTTTTTCTCTTTATTTATTGTTTTGTCTGTAATAATTGTTAAAGATGTCATTAAAATCTTTTATTACTTACCATATGTCATTATATTCCATTACTTACCATATATCATAATTTATTTTTCTATAAGATTCATATATCATTATATTACAAATTTCATGTTAAAACTATTTGAAAATTTTGTGACACCATATAAAATCATATAATTTAAAAGAGAAAAATAAAAAGTATAAATCTTTGTAATATTAATTAATTTTAAATTATAGTTTCATAAAATTTTGAATTGATTTGACATTGATGTTAGTTAAATTTAATTTTAGACTTAGAATCATTATCAATAATATTAAAATTTTCTTTTTATCAATATGATATTTAGTCACAAAATGACTAAGTGAAAGTTAGTAAATTCATAATAATAAATAAGAGTGTTATTTTGTTATTTAAACATTTGGTTACGAATCTAAAATTGTTACCAAAGGTCATGCATTTTGCAACGATTATAAAGTTCTTCGTCAAAGGCTTACCCTTTGGCGATAATAATACTATACCGTCACTAAAAGGTAAACCTTTGGCGATGATTTCAAGAAAGCATTGCCAAAGGCTTACCCTCTGGCAACAATGTTACTGAATCGTTGCTAAAGGCTTGCCATTTAGCAACGATCTTAGAAAACGTTGCCAATGATTTCCAAAAATCGTCAAAAGCTTACTTTTAGCTATGATTTTAAATTCATAGCAAAAAAAAAACATAGCCAAAGGGCTACTTGTTGTAGTGATGCAAGCAATTATGCTGCCTTCTTTTCTTA
>JAOTAW010000001.1:11811008-11827543 GCA_025629945.1 Erythroxylum savannarum | reverse complement strand
ATAAATAGTCATTAAATTATGTAATAAGATTAATGGAATAAAATGTGAAAAGAAAGAAGACAAACCTTACCATTGGCAGAGGCCCAATTGTTATCTAAAGGTTTATGTTTAACGATTTTGATGATAATTATAATAATTCAAAATTCAAGTTGGTTTTATTTCTTTGTATAAGCAACGATGTAATTCTTAAAAGGAAATAAAATCATAGAATAATTGCTTCCTTCATGTAAGAACCTTCTTTATAAACTTACCTATTTGGAAATGGTTCCATAACATCTGGAAGGATCTTACTAATTCGAATAATTAGCTCCGGAAGCCTTGACAGAACGTTTGAATATCAAAAATTTTAGTAGAGATAATATCAAAGATTAAGAAACGACTAGTTGAAGAAATTGTCTACTAAAGGAAGAGCCACTGCATTTGCAAAATATACCAAGACAGAGACACGAGACTTGCGATATATCTTAGAGCTTCATTATTTCTTGAAAGTTATATCGTACTCTATGCCTTAGAAAGTGATATCACTCTATTAAGAGATAATATTAAAACCTTCATACTTTTGTTGTTGAGAGCTTGTAGAGGTCAGCAAAATACTACTAGTGTAGGAGGTTGAAAAACCTTGAAAAATATGCACTTGTGAGCTTGAAGAGGCTCATTAAATTACTACTTGATTTTATAGTGAAATACTCAAGTTGGATACTTGGGGACTAGACATAGGCTTCATTATAAGCCGAGTCAGTATAAATCTAATGTGTCATTTTCTTTCTCTTCCTTAATTTTAAATTTTTGCATTATAAGTTTTCAAGAGGCTCCTTCAGTTTTACAATAGGCTCCTTTTGTTTTTATATCGCAAGAGGTTTCTTTCAAAAGTTAGCAAGCTCCTATCAATTAAACAGGCTCTTATCCTTTTGAGCGTTAGCAGGCTCCTTTCTATTTGAGCATTAATAGGCTCTTTCAAATTAACAGGCTCCTTTCTTTTTCAACATTGATAGGATCCTTTTGAAAGTTTATAGGACCCTTCTATTTATTTTGTTTAGTAGGATCTTATCTATTTGAAAGTACCTTAAATTTTTATATACACACAATTTACCCTCTCTTCCGTGTGTTTGCTTTATCATTTTTTATTAGAGCTAGGTTTCACATTTATTGTGTTTTACAGCACGTGATAGATCATGACAAACAATTTGAAAAGCCTTGAAGGGCAATTTGTCTAAAAGCCTCCTTACTTTAATGGAAACAACTGCTCATACTTCAAAAAGAGAATGACAATCTATCTCCAATCTGTAGATCTTGAAGTCTGGCAAGCCATCAGAGTTGGAGCTACACTTCCTACTACAAAAAATGTAGAAGTATGGTGTGATACTGACAGAAGAAATGCACAACTAAATGCTAGCAAAATGTCATATGATCTATGAACTATCTCTAGAAGAATATGAGAAGATATCCTACTACTCTATAACAAATGAAATGTGGATAAACTACAAGTCACCTTTGAACAAACGAATGAGGTAAAGAAACATAGAATAAGCTTTTTAGTGCATCAATATGAAACTATTGGCATCAAAATAGGGAGAAACTAAAGATGAATTCTTTGGACAGTTCAATAACATCATCATGACCTTAAAGAACTTGGGAAAGATATATCCCAATGGTGAGCTTGTAACGAAGATTCTAAGATCATTACCAAAGGAATGGAGACCTAAGGTGACAACTCTAGAAATTGGAAAAGATCTAGACATTATTTCACTCAACTGGCTACGAGGAAATTTGATGATCCATGAAACCGATCATAGGCTAGATGAAGGATCCTCCTATAGAAAAGGAATGGCACTAAAAGCAACTGATGAATCAAACGGTGATGAAAGTGACACTGAGTTGCAAATAGATGGAGACGACAAGTTCAGCTTCATGGTCAAAAAATATGCCCACTTTTATAAAAAGAAGTTGATGAAGAAAAGAGAAGGAAATAAGAAAGTTGGAAACAAGTTCCTATTAAAAGGCAGCAACAACAATAGCAATACACAAAATAATCAAATCATATGCAATCATTGCAAGAAGCCTGGACGCACAATATCTTAATGTCCTCTTCTTCAAAAGGACAAAGCAGAGAATAGAAAACCCAGAAAGCAAGCGATGACTATAGCCTATTCAGATGAAGATTTTGAAACTTCGAAAAAGAAGAGCCAGAAGAAGTCAACAATGTTTACTTCATGGCTAAATTAGGAGATGATGAGGTATATTACTCTGATATTGAAGCTGATGAATTGAGAAATGCATATCATGAATTGTATGATCAGTACAAAAAATTGGCAGTAAAGTATTTCAAAGAAGTTGAGAAATCCAAGAACAACGAAGCATCCTTGAAATCTAAGATTAACTCATTAGAATCCGTGAATGAAAATCTCTTGAGGATGATTATAAGCAAAAGGTTTCTGAAAAGGAAGTTCTCAAAGAAAGATTAGCTAAGTTAGAAAATACTTTGCTTAAGAATGATCCTAATAAAGTGAAACAGCTAGAAAAAAAGATCGTCGTCCTAAAACTTGAGAAAGAAAAATGAACTAGAAAAATCTTATCTCTAGAAAAAGATATTGCAAAGTTTGTTGGTTGAAGGAACAACCTTGATGCACTACTTAGTAGTGGTAAATGCATTTTTGATAAAGCTGTGTTAATCGTTTTGCAAGATTTACAATTTATAGCCTTCAAAATACCGTAAGTTCACAGGTCGTGATTTGTAGTACGTGAAGGGTCGATCCCACAAGGAAGTGTAAATTAATCTACTCCTACGTTATCTAAAGCTAAGAAAATTGATAAATTGAAAATAAAATAGCAAAGAAAAGTAAATGCAGGAAAGTGATTATCAAGAATTTAACTCGCAAGTTTAACCCAAAAGAAATTGAAATTGAGCAACACAAAAGTCATAAAGGACATTAACCAAGAAGAGTTACCAAATTACGAGGGAGGGGATTTCCCTATCATCAATGCTAATATAGTTAATTATGCATTATTGTGGTGTCGACTCTAGACAATCGTAAGGTAGATTGCTCTCTCTCGAGTTATAATCATTAAACTCTAATTGAATTATGGAATTTGCAATCTCTCAATTAATAAAAGACCCACAACTCTAATTAGATCTTAAGCTCTCTAATAAACTACTAGGTCTCACACGGGATTTCTTTCCACACAATAACCGATATGATTAATCACATAGTCTATTGGATCACTTAACTCTTATTAAACCAATCTAATCATTTTTATCCAGTTCACCCTCTCGGTATATTATCGAAATATGCAAATATTACAATTAATTACGTCACTCAATCATAATAACACACAAATAAATATATTAGCAATGAATCAATGTAAAATCTCAAAGGAAAAGTTAGAACATCATCAACAATCCAAGATCCATCATCATACAATCCATCATCATCTTATACATTCAATGAATGAAAATAAAGATAGAAAGGAGAAAGAACTTGGATCGGATGACCTGGGAAGGCAGTAGCGTTGGAAGACCCACTTACTCTCTCCTCTTCTTCCTCTTCTCTTTCTCTCTTCTCTTTCTCTCCCTTCAAACTTTCCTCAAATGGCTGAAGTGGAGGCTCCCTTTTCATGTCTCCTCTTTTTTTCTTTGTAGTCTTTTCTAATTAGGGCAAATGTAGGGCTTTTCCTGTGCCCAAAAGGTTTGAAAAGTCTCTCGAAAACTCAAGTCGGGAAGGCTGTTTGCGTGTTCTGCCGTGCAGGCCACGATCGTAGACTATAGTGCCACAATCTTAGCCTGTATTGCCACGATTGTCGCCCCTGAGTGAGCCTTTTGTCACGATCGTGACCTTCTGTTTTAGTTCAGGCCTCCTTCGAAACTCTTTCATTTTTTGATATTAACCTTAAAACACTAGCAAACTCATTAAGACATTTCAAATACACAACATTAAAGTTTAAAAGCATGCTCTAACCTATAAAACATTTAAAATACAAATATTTAACTTGCTATTTATTAGCACCGTTCGCTTTGTTTGTAAACAAATGAAGATTTGATTTAGAGCTCATAATTTGGTTTCGAGCTGCCTACATGAACCTATAGTAACACTGTTTTCTTTCAGGATGGGATCAGGAAAGGCGAAGGAAGAATTTTGTTTCACCATCTTAGTGACTCCAGCTATAAGTCCGTTCATTTCGTTGAGTAATTAAGGTATTTCCAGGCATTATGAACATTCTCTTTTATAGAAACTAATGACAGATATACCGCATTTGTCTACGCCGAATGCAAGGTTGGTTGGTGTGATCCTGGGCCCTTTACAAAATAAAAGCCTCAGAGGATCCAATGTTTATGAACTTGTACCTGTATAGGACAATACTCAGGAAGACTGTGTAACTTGGAACACATGCTTGTTAGTATATGATATTGACGATAAAATGTAGTTCATATGATTTGACCCCTTCTGATATTCAACGTTTATCTTTTTATCTCAATTTTTGTTTGTTTTGTGTAGTTTAGGCTTCAGGGATGACTAGTTAATCATTATGTATGTCCACTTTTCATTTTTTGATATTTTTGTGATTTGATGTATTTATTAGTACATTTATAAATTCCTGTGTTTATTAAACTTTTGAGTTAAATAGTTGCTAAGCAGCGATGGTGACTCTCAGATACAATTATACATTCTGCAGCTGCAAGAGGCTGTATTTTAACGTTAATCGCCAACGTCTTCCAATTTCCTTGTCATTTAGGATAAAAATGGTTTACGAACAAACAGACCAGAATGATCAATTTCCACTTCACATCTATATATTATATCATGATTGTTTTGCCTTCCAACTGGCCACAACTTAGCCAGTAATGTATTTGTGTTCTATCATCTCTATGTAACCTAATGGTTATCTTATTGTCCACTCTTCACACGTTTCCTTGATTGAAATTTTTTATTAAGCACGAAATAAAAATGCTAATTAAGAATCTGCCCTCGGAATGTGTTGAATGCTCCAACAAAAAATGGATTCTGAAGTGAGAAAAAGTCGTTACGTACCAAAACTCGAATCTAGTTCGTGTTTTGCCTTATCATCGCGTACATATGGCAGCATCTAAGTAAAAGTGTGAAATTCCTCAACTCCTCAAGAACAGCACAGGAGAAAAATATGAAGGAAAAAAAAAAGAAAAAAAGAGCAGGAGTTGCTAAGGGCAATAACCTTTCCCTGTCAATCTCGAATGATCACACCAATTCCTGTATGTTATCTTCTGTGACCCATGAAACATAATAATTAGTTTTATCTCTAATACAATATTTATTAATGGATATTTAAAATAAAAAATTAAATAAATAAAAATGTATTTATAAACTATTTATTAAATCAAGTGGTTTAATAAAATGACCCATGATCATTTTATTAATCCCCGTCATTTGTTTTGGGTTAATGGTCGTAAGGGCATTTTTAGACCCTACGATTCAGCATGACTTCAACTAGGAGTGCATAAAATATTAGGATGAGTAACATTCCCATCCTTTTATTTGGGGTAAAATAAAAACCAAACAAGAAAACGAATTATATATATTGCAAGCACCAAGTCTTTTCTTGCCATTATTAAATCACTACAACATATAAGTTTATTGGTGACGAATTCAAACGTCGCTAAAAAATAAAAAATCGTGTCAAAAAATAATTTGCGTCGAAAAATAATCGTCACCCTAATTATTGCTAAATCTAGATAGCAAAATAATATTCGCGACGTTTTTTTAAAATCGTCGCACACAGAATTTTGCAACGCATATATTTCGTAGATAAAGGTTTTTACCTACTAAACCACTGTTGTAAGTAATTATTTTACTTTAGTTTTGTAGCTGAATAGTTTTAGCTACTAATTGTCTGTTGTAGATAAATATTTTTAGAGACGTTCTTGTAAAAGTAGATAATAACATTTTGTGACGATTTTATTTTAATAGCCCATACTTTTTATTGACGATTTTCTTTTTGTAACATAAATGTTTTGGCTACTAATTGTTTGTTGTAGGTAAATGTTTTTAGAGATGTTCTTGTAAATGTAGGTAATAACATTTTGTGACGATTTTGTTTGGTAGCTAATACTTTTAGGTGACAAACATTTATTTTTAAATTTAAATTTTATTATAATTTTTAAAAACAAATTTAATTTAATTTATTACAATTTTGAAGACAATTTGAAATATAAATTAGTTACATTTTATAATTAATGTTGGTGACATATTTTTTAAATAATAATAAATTGAAATAAAATAAACATTTAAAATGGGATGCATTTTATTAAAAAATTACAGGTTAATTATATAATTTTATCAAAATTAATAAACAAAGTAAGACTCCTCGTCATCAATACTACTGACATAGTTTGAGCCAAGTAATTATTTGACCATCTTTTTAAGCTTGTTCACTTCTTTTATATTACGATATAACTTCTCTTCTGTACATTGCAACATAGTCTTTAGTGTCTGGTTCTCCTCTTAAAGCTCCGTGACATATGTTGGTCATGACGAAGATGTACCAACTGGCTTAGGGTCATACCCAAAACCTTTGATATACCCCGATCTTGTATTAAGGACATTGTTGCAAATTTCATCGACATCAGGTTGATTATCTTGAGACAATGATATCTGCAACAACTCCTGCATCTTGTCCTATAATTTAAAATACAAAATCAAGTTAACTAAAAAATTATTACTTAGTATTACATAAAAAATAAACTGTAATATTAATTTTTTTGTACATACATAATTACTTTGTATCTTTTCAGATGTCCAACATTCACCTTCCTTATAGTGTGTTAGCTTGTACAGTATGATCCTATCACACTCTTGTCCTTGGAGTTGAGTTTGACTCTATTATATGAATTTAAAAAAATTAGAAGATAATAGAATTTATTGTATTAAGAAATAGAATAATAAGTTAAAAACGTTATACTTACAAATTCTTGTCAGACGACAACAAATGATTTGAAGCTGATATTATGAGGCGCTTTTATTTTTGCTCTGTTCACCTTAATTTTCTTACACTTTTCTTAAATTAAGAGAAGTAGCCATGAAATGTATAAACAAAATTAATGGAAGGAAATATGAAAAAAAAAGAAACCTGAACCTTCGCAAAGGCCCAATAATTAATAATCAAATCGGTATACTTTATAAAAACTATTTATTAGCAATTTGAGTGTGGGTTATGCACCATGAGAAAAAATTATAAAAATCAATTTCATACGTCTTTATTACCTTAAATATGCAAATGCTAATTAAAAGAAATGGCAAGATAATCCCAAATAGAGCATCCTAAAGGCG
Organism: Erythroxylum savannarum; assembly: GCA_025629945.1. Classification (NCBI taxonomy): domain Eukaryota; kingdom Viridiplantae; phylum Streptophyta; class Magnoliopsida; order Malpighiales; family Erythroxylaceae; genus Erythroxylum; species Erythroxylum savannarum. Next base: position 11,820,248 of record JAOTAW010000001.1, on the reverse strand, counting down.
TTGGTGACCCGAAAGAAAAATGAAACAAAAGATTCCTAACCCATGAATCTGTACATGAGTAGAAAGGATGACTTAGTTTATTCATTGAATTAGTTGAAAGCAAGAACAAAATTTCCGTGACTTTGATATTTTCGAGGAATCTCTCAGTCTCAGCTCTGTTGTGCCAAAAATTATGATTTGGAATGATCATGTGTTCATATATTTGTGTCTGCTTAGTAATATATAAGATGTAATTTGGTATTTTATTAATGTTGAATGCTATATGTATTTTATAATAATTTAGACATCTATAAAAGATAGATGAAAGAATCTCCTAAAACTAGCTCAGGATAATCATATGTAACTCTAACGAAAACTTACAAAATAATTACTATCAAACAGCAACGTTTCATGATCAGAGATCCCTTTCTGATTCATCATATAATCTTCAATTCCAGTTCCAGACCTATATATATTATATCTCTATTAAAACAGTTCCAACCCCTGCAGCAAATTGAATGATCCGTCCAAAGCATTAAAACTAGCTAAATATAGCCTTGCTAAAACAGTAAGCAACACTTTTATCTGCTAAATAGCTAGGCAGATAAAAAGTGTCAACCTGCAGTGAACCATGATTAGCATTGCTTCTTTGATCAAAATTTTTATCTTCTTTGCCTTGTTATCTTCAGCAATTGCAAAGAAAGGTAGAACAAGACATGCAGGAAAAGGAGTTGGGTACAATGTGTTGAGGTTTGGAGCGAGACCAGATGGTAGAAGTGACTCAACAAAAGCGTTTATGGCTGCTTGGAAAGGAGCCTGTGGCTCAAAAGTTCCCGCAACCATATCTGTGCCGAAGGGAAGGTACTTGCTAAAGAAAATAGATTTCGTTGGACCTTGCATCAACCATGACATTAGGTTTCATATATCTGGCACACTTATGGCTCCGTCCGATTACTGGATTCTTGGGGCTACAGATCATTGGATTGCGTTTCAGAATGTCGTTGGGGTCACTGTTCTTGGTGGGATTATAAATGCACAAGGCACCGCTTTGTGGAACTGTAAAGCTGCTCGTAAAAGATGTCCCATGGGAACCACGGTACTGCTCTGAGCCTCTTAACTATTCAATCTCTGAGTTCTCTTTTGATTTACTACCTAAATTTTCGATTTTTAGGAATGTTTCTCTTTTCCTCTGTAGTTCGTGTCACTAATATTCCAATAAACAATCCGTTTGTTTTGCAAATAATAGCATTGGCACCTCTTGAAATAATCGTCCGGTTAAAATAATGTGATATAGTTTCCATAAGATGGCAAATAGCAAACTACGTACTGACTGAAACTTTTGTGTGACTGGTGATATTAGTCCCTGGTTATTACCAATTCCAAGTTCGTGGTAATCAAGGGATTGAAATCACTAAACAGCCAGATGTTTAACATTGTCATCCATCGTTGTCGGAACGTGGAACTGAAAGGAGTTAAGATTTTTGCTTCTGCCAAGAGCCCAAACACTGACGGGATTCATGTTGATTTGTCAAAGGCGGTCCAAATCACCAACTCAGACATTAGAAGTGGCGATGATTGTATATCAATTGGTCCTGGTAGTACACAGGTTACTGTTGATACTATTAACTGTGGACCTGGGCATGGAATTAGGTAAGAGATGATCAAGTCTTTTTATTTGAGAAAGATAAGACTGCATCGTAAAGGTAAATATACAAAACCAGAACAGAAGTTTGTAATGATTTCTTATAATGATGCAGCATTGGGAGTCTGGGACAAGGATATCATGAACCAGGAGTAGAAGGCATAACAATCAAGAATGTTAGATTCACTAACACACAGAATGGACTGAGAATCAAGACCTGGGGACGACCAAGCAAAGGCTTTGTAAGAAATGTTGTTTTCCAACATATCTCAATGAAAAATGTCCAAAACCCAATCATCATCGATCAAATGTACTGCCCTTACCACCAATGCCCTCATTATGTAAGATCAATACCCTACTTCCTTCTCCTTCTCTCTGTTTTACGAGTCTCTCTCTTAAATTTCTTAAAATGTGGTAGTGTAGTACTGATGTTGGAATGTGACAGGCCTCTGGAATAAAAATAAGCAATGTCAAGTACCGGGACATATATGGGACATCAGCGACCAAGAACGCAATCAAGTTAAATTGTAGTAAGAAATATCCTTGTACTGGCATTCAAATGCAAAACGTAAAGCTTAGCTTCAGAAGCAAGAGGGCTCAAGCTTCTTGTTCCAGTTCTTATGGCTCCACTTCTGGCTTGGTCCAGCCTCCGAGCTGCCTGCATAACTTTCACAAAGCATAAAAGGGTAATGGCCATCGTAAAAACGGATTTTAATTGAAATATTTAGATTAGCTTTTGTTTTTCCCTTTGCTTTTTCTGTAAATTTATAACCATATACACTTGTTTATGTTTTAAAAATTGTACAATTGAATTGCTCTTGTTGAATATTACCGGCATCCAAGTCCATCAAAAACCTTAGTTGAATTTCTATAGAGAATTTTTAAAATTAGTCTCCAATATTTGTTCTGTAAATTGGAAGAGAAGCAAAAACCTAGTTGCATGTCCATATACATAGACAAGGGATATTTTCATTTTAGGGCCGGGGTGGGTCGGACCATGGGCAGTTTCACTATTCTTTTTTAAGTAATTTTTAAAAATTACTAATATAAAATAACGTCTTTCTTTTAATTAAGTCTGGACTGAATTATACAAACTGAAACTTAATTTTTTTAAATAAAACGATGTTGTTTTGCTTAAAAAAATTAGATCTCAAACTTATTTGAGCTAAATTTAACTTATAAATTGACCCATTAAAAATACTTCAATTTAGTCTCGTATAAACATTATCATGTCACATTTATTACGAGTGAAAGATATAGGGCTTCCTTATATTTTAATAACTTTTAAAAATTCTCAAAAAAGATTTGTGATTTTTAATTAAAAAATACCTATTAAACTTTCATTAAAAGATAACGACGAAATATAAGTATAATGAGTATTACGTGTAGACTAATAAAATATTATCGATATGATGACCTAACCTAGTTAAACTCAATCGAATTAATTCAATTTGATTTTAATTTATCATAATTATCTTAAATTATCGATTTGAATCTGATTTAATTAATTCAGGTCAAATTTAAGAGTTGAATTAAGTCATCATATCAACAACATCTAATTAATCGATATGTGATGTTCATGTTATGTGTGTTTTGTCGTTATTTTTTAATTAAAGTCTAGGTGAAGGAATTTTTGATAAACTAAATAATATAAAGAGTTTTAATAAGAATTTTAAGGATTTAATAATTTTTAATTATTTAAATCACTAGGGAGTCTTATGTCTTTTACCTTATTTATTAAGAATAATAAATTATAAGTGTAAAAGCTTATATATTTTTTTATTTAATATCTAACCTTTACATTTTTCAATTAAGTACAAATGAGACATTTCTTTTTCATTAATGTTTTACTAATATGAATGGACAGAGTATATGAAGATTGATATTCCACGTGATCCTTCATCATTGCAAACATAGTTTTTGAGCCATACATTTGAAATGTAGTAACTTACTTTATACTCAATAATCATGCAAAAAAGTAGTCATGTAACCACCCCTTTAGATGTTAATATTCAAGTGTTTTTTTTAGTCAAACCATGAAACGTTAATAGAGATAATATTTTGAACTAAATTATTTATTTTTAAAAGTTTAAATACTTAATTAAAATTTTTAAAAAGTTGGACACTAAAATGAAAAGATTTTTAAAGACTTGACATTTTGTAGTTCATTATCCTTATTTATTATTATATGATTGTTAATATTTTTATTTATTACATATTACTAAAAGTTAATTAGTATGAATCGGGTTTCTCGGAATTTATCAAACATGCATCTTATTAAATATATGAAAAGAAACTTTAAAACAGCATGAAAAGATAACAACTTTTAGCTTCAATTTACTTAAATTTATTTGAATTTTTATATTTAAAGATGAATAGTAAGAAATTAATTTGATTATTTTTAATAATAAATTTAGATTTATTATAATAATAGTGTGCATTTATAACTATAAAATTACACTATACTTAATAATATTCAACTGTTTTAACTTTTTCTATAAAATATAATTGGTATAGAGATATTAAAAATGTTATTTAACATTATAAAATTAAAATTTATATCTATCAAACATTTGATTATAAATTTATATCTATAAAATGCTGAATAAGATAATTATATGTTTTTTGTTATTGCTGGTTGATATTCCGGATTCCCATTGATTCTTGGAACAAAGCAATGGCTCTCACTCTGCTTACTTGTATACAAAGATGCATCGTATTTGCTTCAGAACCATTAATTCGGTTGCCTGCTTTTAACTTGCAGTTTTCATCGAAACAAACATTTCCTCTGTTATCCTATAATCATTGACCAAAAGTACTGTCCTAGTGGCCATGGTTGTCCTAATCAAGTCACCATAATTCATCCCTTTTTAAAACCATTTTTCTAAACTCTGAACTAACCATTTACCTTATATTGACTGTGCACAACTACGTAGACATATTTACGTTTATTATGCTACAAATTGCTTGTCACTATTGCAGAGACTGTGTAATGTCGAAGTAAAGAAGCCCCTGAATTCCTAAAGAAAAGTTGCATTGGCATTTCCTTGCATCAATACCATAACATTCTAACAGAAATCAACAAGATCTTCCCTCTAGTACTCTATATTCTAAAAGTCAAAAGAATATCCCACTAATCACCGCGGTATCAAAGACATCATTCAAGTAAACCGCTATTTAAGGAACAACCATGGCCCTATCAATATGAAGCTCAACCTTTCATTATCCCCATTTTAGTCAAGGCCGAACGCACAGAGAGAACGCAAAATATATGCTAAACAACAAAGCTAAAAGAGTAGGGTTCTTAACTTTCTTTTTATCAATCTCATTCCGTGCCTGTATATTAGAAACAGTTGTAATCATTGAAAAAAGAAGCTCCATCTTTCATTGGGACCGTTGAAATTTATGAAATTCTCCTCCTCTTTCTTACCCCAACCAAAACTGTCATACAAAGGAGCAGGCCTTGTAAAAACAAATGTAAAGTGCGCTGAATGCAACAACATCAAGAACCAAGCGATGATGGAGGGAAAAATCTCTGGGGCAGGAACCTGTCCTACATACATAGAGGAAGAGAAAAGTCCAATAAAGAATCCTCCCCCAATCAAGTTGCAACCACTGGCTCCATTTTTCACTGTAAAGGCCTGATTTATAAGCCTTTCCCAAAATATTCACAACCAACTGCAAGAAAAAACCAAGTGGCAGATATATTACTCATCCTGATGACCGAAAAAGTAGAAACAGAAGAAAAAGAAATCAGAACTTTAGAAGCATTTGTTATGTGCAACTTTCATGCAAGAAAAGAAACTATACTGCTAATCGCAACACCCAAAAAGGTGTACCAAAACAGTAAAGAGAAGTTGACAGACATGTTAACCATGCACAAAACTCTTGCTTAACTTTAAATGCTCATACATGTCCTAATATGGTGTACAGAAGTGTAAGCTTGGAACAAAAAGAAGACATTTGCAGAAACCTGAGGGAACAAATTCCATACATCCTCAGTAACTCTCCATTAGTTGCGAAGTTGATCAAAAGTACATAGCATTGTTGATCGCTTGTTGGCTATTTCTACAAGCATCTCCAGTGCTGCATAGCATTATTATCTTTAGAATATGTACCATCCTGAAGCATGAAGCATCTTGAGTGTTTTTTTTTTTTTGGAGTTCACTTCTGTACCTGTCTCAAATGATAATTGGGCCGATCGAAGCTTTGGGGAAACCAAAGTTCCAAACACAGAAAGGGACTTGGATCGCTCCTTCTGAACCTAGAAGTGTAAGAAATCAAGTCCATAAGTTCAATCTCCTAAAGAGGTAGCCAAGTTGTAACCCCATATTCATCAGGGAAGCAATCTCAAAATCTTGTAGTAGTAAGTGCTAATTTCAAAATTTTCCTATCATATATGATAAATTCCAAAAGAAGTGTAAGAGTTGCAGGACACTCACTTGATCATCAGCCTTTAGGGGAGATCCCTCTCTAGAGGCTTTCTCTTCTGCACACAAAGTCAGAGAAAGTGCATTAGCCAATAAGAAAAAATGACAAAAATTAGGAGCGAAAAATAATGAAAAGATTTCGACTTTGGTATATTTCAGTCCCGATGATCGAATCCTTTAGAAGTACATTCACGCATAAACTCAAAGGAACCATTTTAATACATGGGTACGGTACCAATTTTCCAAATGACCAACTACAATAGATTTGAGTTAATACCAAAAGAAAATAATTTACTACCAGATGGAGAACTGCCCTGACGACGTAGCCGTAGGTTGTCAGATTCTTCACGCAAGTTACCATCTTCGGGACTTTGTGATGAGGACCATTTTCGCAACTCAAAGTGAGGTTGTTTCTCAGCGGAGCCTATTCAACAAGAGATGAGTTACCGAAACACTGAGAGAGCCATAAAAAGAGATAGAAAAAGGGGTTACCTTGATCTTGAGAGACACAAAATGATGTGGCAGCAGAGTGAGATGTGAGGTCCAACAGCACAGAGTTGACACGCGAAGTGCCCATTGAATGTCGAGCACTTGCCAACTCCAACCATCCCTAAAAACAGTCTCTCATCAACTTTCCTCCGAAACGCACAAGGGAATTTGAACCGTAGACGATAAAAGTACCTGACGGAGTGTAGAAGATAACGAATCGAAAAGGGTTAAATAGCTGTCGACTGAATCCAGAAATTGCAAGACAGTCTCGTCACCGACATGTTGTCTTTGTTGTTGTTGATCGTGATTCTGTTTTCCGCTTTCAATCTCAAAGTCCAAATCTTTTTCTTCTTCTTGTTTCCTTTCCCTTCCCTGCTCATCGGGGTTCATATTCGCCGGCGTGACGGCGATTGAGTGGCTCCCGGTTAAAAGTCGTTCGTTTATCGTTTCTGCTATAGTACATAACAACCGGTTACGACAGGTCGTATATACCCAAGTTAAACAGTAGTTACCAAAGGTTTTTAGGGCTTTGAGTAGGATTACAGTTGTATGTTTGAGCCTGGCACCTATTGGGCTTGGCTTGACTGTATGGCCGTCGAAGGTGGATTTAACTGATAAGAAATTTTTTTTGGAGTAAAATATGGTTAATTTCAATGATTATCAAAGGATATAACATCCAAAATGTAACTAGGTGAATCTACAATGGAACAAGAAGCTTGAGCTAGAGAGTGAATAATACCATTTGCAGATCGTCTAACATAGTTCAAAATCACATTCGTCTCAATCAATAGAGACTTACAATCAAAAATTAGAATTCCAAATAAAGATAAATCATTATAGTTGAGATCAGTAATAACTCGAACATAAAGTTGAGCATCTGACTCCACAATAATATTAGACCAACCCTCATTCTTAATCCAGCCAAGCGCTTCACGTATCACAAAAATCTCTACCGTTCTTGCATCCATACCTACTGGGATTTGCTTTTGTATGGCTTGAACAAAAGAGCCACTATCATCACGTACTATTATTCCAAAACCCACAGCAGTATTACCAAAAAGTGTTGCATCTACATTAAGTTTCAACATTCCTAGACGGTGTTTAATCCACAAATGAGAAACTTTAGTCGGATTCTGAACTAACCTTGACCTTTGCCGCTAACCAGTCGCTTAAAAGCCCACGAGTTTTATACACAATTTGAGAAGGGGTTCGTCATTTCTGGTTCCAAACTAAATCATTGCGAGCCTCCCATAAAGACCACCACCATCAAATCGAGACATACTATATTAGCATCTCTAACCTACAAAACTTGCACAATCCAAGATAAAAAATTCCCAGAAAATTGCAAAAAATTCAAAAGGCCTGCAATAAGCCAACAATCTTTCGCTACCTTACAATCAACAGGACAATGAAAGATAGTCTCCTCATATAAGTGACAAAAAGGACAGCTACTATCAACATGCCGCTGTTGGAGAAGCATCCGAACTGGAAGAGCATGATTGATTGCCCTTCATAATAAATTCTAAACCTTTGGCGGTACTTGGAGACTCCATAAACGCTGCCATGTTGCCCTATACTGAAATTCTTCTGGTGGCAAAGTAGTTAACATTCTGTAGGCACTTTTACATTGTACTTACCTTTAGAGTCATTAGCCCAAAACCATGAATCCTCAAAAACCCGAGCTGATAAAGAAATAGTCCGAATTGCTGCACTCTCCTCCACTGAAAAAATTGCATTAATCTTGGTCGCATTCCAATAGCCCTGCAAAATCAGGTCTGAAACCAAAAGAACATCCATTTCAGCTGGTCGAATAGAAGATATTCTTCTATTAGGCAAACTAGGAACCCATGGATCCGACCACACCAACACTAAATGTCCAGTGCCAATTCTAATGGCTACTCCATTTCGAATCAGTTGTTGACACTCCCAAAGGCTCCGCCAAAGATAACTTGGGCTGTTTCCCAAGTGAGGTTCCAAAAAAGAGGTTGTGGGGAAATATTTTGCCTTTAAAAGTCAGGCAGCTAACGTATTTGGCTTAGTGAAAGATTCCAAGCTTGTCTTCCTATCATTGCCAAGTTATACTCGTGGAGTTTTCTGAAACCTAACCCTCCACATGCTTGCGGCTTAGCCATTCTTTGCCAAGAGACCCAATGGATTCCACGGTCATGATTTCGACCCTTACCCCAACAAAAAGAAGCCATAACCTATTGGAGCTCATTACAAAGTGTTTTGGGAATTAAAAATAAACTCATCACATAGCTTAGTAAAGATTGCAATACCGATTTCAACAAAACTGATTTTCCGGCGCGAGAAAGAAATCTTTTTTTCCAAGAATTAAGTTTTTGCCGTATACGATCTTTAAGGAATTTGAAAATTTATCTCTTGTTTATACCAATTCACATTGGCAAACCCAAATAGGTTCCCAAATCATCACTTTCAGGCACACCAATAAGAGAGCACACACGTTGCCCGTTAGGAGAAGAGACATTCTTAGAAAAACAAATAGATGACTTAGACAAGTTAATCAACTGACTTGACGCCACTGTTGAGGATCCTATCCCCAGATGGGAAATCCCGGTGCATGCATCACATGCATATAACAACAAAAATTATTCCGGGACTCTCCCTGAACCCAGGATCTTGTGTCTTTACAGAATAAGCAAACCACAACGACCAAAGGAGACCGTCTCTAACGGTATC
>JAOTAW010000001.1:11800179-11810908 GCA_025629945.1 Erythroxylum savannarum | reverse complement strand
CTACTAACCTTTACAGGAATAATTAGCTCTTAAAAATTATTCCATCAAACCTCATAACTTATTTCAATCAGATCATGGTTAATTCATCAGGAAAAAGGTTCGGGGTCCAACAGAGCGTAGCCATTTAGAGCCAAACGTTAGTTGTGATCAGCGTGTTAGGGCACGAATATCCAGTGAGTATTTCTGAACTGCCTTTCCCGGAGGAAAATCAACAAGTCGAGGACATAATTTTTCTATATGTCCCATAAAACCACATATCAAGCAGAACATTGGTAATCTCTCATAAACAAAGGTCACATTACACCATTCGCCACCTTCTTATTTCAACCGCATTGTTTCCTTGATCGGTTTACGAACATCGAGTTGCACTCGCACCCTCGAATAAGGGTTCCACAAATCATTAAAATTTTCAAGATCGACATGCAAATACTTCCCCATAGTCTTACCAACATCAGATGCCACCCTCTCAGATCGGAATCCTGAACGAAGACCATGGATTTGAACCCAAACTGGAACAAAGAATAAAGGAACCTCCAAAGGATTCTGTGTAGCCCCAAGCATATCCAGAATGAGCATTTGATTGTCAAAAGACCATGGTGACATATCTAAAACGCGATGAACATCCACCTCATGAAAAAACTAGAAAAGAAAAAGATCACCTGATAGTTTTCTATGTTGAACACCCCTGATTGGTCTCCATAAAGAAGCCGACGTGTAGACCATTGCGTTGTAGTTGATTGTATGTTCAGTGAGAAAACGTCCAACCAAACAGAAAGGAGGGTTATCAAAGGATTCAACTTTGACATCATTGACGCTATAGACAATACCGTTTTTATCATCTTCCTCAGCCGAGACAGGAATCACTTCATTCTCTGATACAACATTAGCCATATCCACAGAGCTCCTATCGTCATCCATGGGAGAAAAATGATGGAAGATTGAAATTGAAATATTAGAGTTTAACTCCTCATAGAAGAGACAAAAACGAGAGAACAAAAGACCACCAACTGATAAGGATTAAGCTGTGGGTAATTGGTAAATCTCATTTTAAATCTTGTTAAAATCACTTTATGAATAGCCTCATTCGTACATCTTTTCAAATTTTCATGTCTGTGTAATTTTAAGCAACTTGAAATTATTTATATGCATATTCATTAATGTCTTTAAAGTACATGAAAGTAAGATGCATAGAACTATAGCTTCCAATACATGTACTCCTTTCCCTTTTTCTCTATGGCCAAGAGGAGAGCCACCAGTTTAACATTACGAAGAATAAAGGACTGCCCAGTTAGTTTGTATTGAAGTAACTCTCCGCGCACAGGATAGTAGGATATTCCACAAAAGTGGTTGACAGCAATTGAAGAAACTTCATTTGAAAACTATCGAAGCAATTATGTGTGTGTGTTTGGACTAGATAGACATAACTGAATTGGACACTGAACTGTGAGATGCAAAACTAATCAAACCTAATCAAATACAATGTTGACTGCTGTCTTGGCTTAGCATCAAGTTTGGTCAAATGGGCAATGCCTTTCTAAATATCTTCCAGATGATGGTGGCTTTCGAAGTTTCCTTTTTGACCATCCCTCTCGTTGGAATTGGATTTTGCACAATGCATGCTACTCAGCCAATGGACCTTTTTTCTGTTTCTAGTAAATCATTTTATGTCAACTATATAGTGTAAGGAAAATATAAAATACTATTTGGTCAAATTTTGTATACTGCTTATTGGATAGATCATACACCTTTGATGGATTTGTTAAACTAATAGTTCATTCTCAACAAACGTATTTAGTTTGAAGTTCTAAGATCTTGCAAAGTTATTAAGAATAGAAAAGTTATTAAGAATAGAAAAATAAAGAATGATAAAATTGAAATGAAATTTAAATAATCATATATTTTTATTCTTAAGAGTGTGCGAGTATATAAATTAGTAGCTGATTGAGTCAATATTATTCCTCATATTTGATATCAAAATTTGTTTAATTACATATAAGATCAGGATTAATTTGTAAGCTGACAGGAATAGGATAAAGTCAAAACAAATTTTAGGCATGTGTCAAACTCAAGACATGCTTCTTTGACTTTTACTTACCATCACTATGCATCTAATTATTGCCTACTGAAACAAAAATAATGAGAGAGAGAGAGAGAGCGCAAGGCAACATCACATTTACATGTATTTTCATGCATTATGATTAGATATTTTGATTTGTTTGTCTTCAATTTTTTCTTTCCTTGCACTCTAACATAAAGATACGTATATAGCAAAGTTTCAGTACAATTGAGATAAGCTTGTCGGCATGGACTTGTCGTAGGTGTCACCTCTCTTTCTTACGTAAGTAAAGTGGTCTTATTTGTTATTGTTATTAGTACCACTATTATTATTATTATTATTATGTATTAATGAGTAAGAGATTTAACGATTTTGAATTATCAAAATATAAAATTTTTGAATTTTTGAATTTTTAGTTCAGGTTTATAAAATTTTTTCATTTAATTTATTTTAATAATTTTTGTTGTTAAAAATTAATTAATTTATTAATTAATCGATCAATTTTCGTAAATTAATAAATTTATATGAATTAAAATAAATCAATTAATTTTTCTTTAATAATTTTTAATTAAACTTCAAATTTTTTTGATAAATATTACAATTACATCTCTTTAATTGTAAGGTCTGTCAAATGAGTGGTACAGTAGTTGGAAACGATTCTTCGCAAAATGGGGTAATGCGCACGTTCTTTACGTTTGGAAAATAAGGCCACAACTTCTCCTAAATATGAATCCAAAAGAACAAGTCTTAGCTTAAAGGAAAGGGCTCACCCACAATTCAATTTTACCAGCGTTATGCCAATCAAGTATCAACTAATTACATCAAATTTATCCAAAGCCGGGCTGCTCATGAGTCGGTGGGTGGAGTGATGCTTAACATTAATCATAAAAATGGGGAGTTTGTTGTATGACTGAACTGCCGATGGTTTTTTTTGGAAAAAAGCTTCATCATCCACTGCCAAGCAATTTTGTCCACTTACAGTGACTTTCTTTGACAATAATGGCGGCCTTACAATTAGAATTAGTGGACCCCAACTCCCCTTCCCCACTTCTTTCTTCTTTTCCTTTCCTTGAAAAAGGGAAAAAAGAGTTTGTTTGTATATTTCTCACTGAACTTGGTAAAAGTAACATTTGTAAATTGTAAGTAATAACATGTGAATCATAAGTAACATCAATGTGGCAGGGTAGACCTTCTATCCCAACGAAGATGGATATGTACTCCCAGTTTTCAAAAGATCACAATTGTTCAATTTTATTTATTTAATAGAGTTATTTACAGTAACAGATGATTGGTGTAACTTACAGCCCATCTTTGACTTTAAGCTTACACCACCCAGTGATTTTTTAGACATACGTACGTTCGAATAATAGCTCTGCTTTTACCATTTGATAAAAAGCATCCAGAAAAGAGAACACAAGGAAAAAGAAGTACAAACAGTGTTACAAACAAAACAAAGGTGGTTGCCGATATATGTCACCCTCAGCTCCGTCAGCCTCTGGTTTTCTATTAAAGGCTTGAGTTCTTCGTTGGAAATCACTTTCTGGGTTTTTTAGATTCGTACCAGATGTCTACTGCGTACCTCATTAGTCATTTCTCCGCTCAAAGTTCACGCTTTTGAGCTCAAGATCAGGTATTCTGCAACCCCTTTGTTGTTTAAGACTGTTGCTCAGATTCTCTCAGCTTCCAAAGTGGAACAAGGTGTGATTTTTACCAAGGATCCTTATCGGTTTGATAAATAAAAGGAAAATTCATATCTTCCATGAAGTTAGGCATTGCTTCTCTTAATTGAGTTTTCCAGTATGGGAAGCTTTATTTGTTGATATTTTCTGGAGATGTGTATATCATAGTGATGTTTGATCGTGTGGAAGGAAAGTGATTTGTTGGCCGTGAAATTAAGATTCCAAGTATCATAGAGGAAGGCAATAAATATCTGGACTTTCTGGTTTAAGAATCTAGATTTCACATACAAGTGAATAATTACCCGTCACTGATTAATTTGCTACGATTGGGTGATACTTCTGTGAAATATTGGACACAATGGCCGAGGAACAGAAAACAATAGAGAAACAGCAGAGCTTTCGTGGATTCCCAGAGAAACAAAAAGTGATGGAAAAGCACCCAACTTTTCATGGTGTAACAGAAATCCAGTCGAGTTCTCGTGGAGTGATGGAAAAGCACCCAAGTTTTCATGGTGTGACAGAAATCCAGTCGAGTTCTCGTGGAGTGATGGAAAAACAACCAAGTTTTCGTGGAGCAACGGAGAAACAGCAAAACTTTCGTGGATTCATGGACAAACAAAAGAGTTTTCGGGTTGTAATGACTAGACAGTTAAGTTTTATTGGTGCTAGTGAGAAGAGAAAAAGCAAAGAGTCACCTGGAAAGCGTGGTGACTCTCAGCTTCACTTGGCAGCTAGAGCAGGAAATTTGAGTAGAGTAAGAGAGATTCTAAATAACTGTGATGGTAATGAGTCAAAGAGTTTGTTGGCAATACAGAACCAGGAAGGAGAGACCCCCCTTTATGCAGCGGCAGAGAATGGTTATGCGGGTGTGGTTGCTGAGATGTTGGAACTTATGGACCTGGAGACTGCTTCTATTGTAGCTAGGAATGGATATGATGCCTTCCATGTTGCAGCAAAGCAAGGTCATCTAGGTATAAACCAAATTCCCACTTAGTGTTCTCCTTAATCTGATCTAGTAAAGCATAAGGGTCAGTCAGCTTCTTGCTTACACTTACGTCCTTAAGATATGTTATTATAAAACCAAAATTTATCTCATCCTTCTCATGTTATTAAGTTCTGTTAAGTCTATTGTACAATATTTTTGAAACGATAACAGGATTTCCTAAATTTTACTCGACAAACAAGATCTTGCTAGTGGTACCCACAGCAAGTTAAGGAATCTCTGCTAGTTTATAGCTAGTTCATGGGTTTGCTAACCCCATTATCATCAAGCTATGAACTGCACTCCTGATTTAGAAGAAACACCATTTTGCCTATCATCTTTACATCAGTGTCTTGAATCAAGGCTTCAGTGGTTCTAATGGTGTTGTGCTCACATGTCTAGGGTATGATGTGTAGGACCAAAGGGAACATGGGCTACACTAGTGAGGCTGTAATCTATAATGCATCATAATCACACTCAAATTTTAAGTTGGCATCATTGCTGATTGAATACCTGTGTTGCATAGACTGTGACAACTATGATTCTTTTCCCTTTTGTTTTATGGATGTCTCCATCTCCAAGTCTTTACATTTGTAACTGCGGGAGTTTTGATTGAATGGTTGTAACACATAGAGTCAGTCCCATGAAATATTTTCATCCATTATGCTTTACCAAGGAGTAAGGCCACAGGATGTGGCTAGTTCAACCATCAATATTACCACAATTTGCTTAATTTGGACCCAGAATGAGGTGCAGTATGTAGCAGAAGTTCACCAACTTGGTTTATTGTTTCCGGCTTAAGACAACTTTCACTTCAAACTTTTCACTGTTGTTTCTGATTAATTTTAACTTGATCTTGCAGAGGTGCTCAAAGGACTTTTGCAAGTGTTCCCTAACCTGGCCATGACTACTGATTTGTCATGCACTACTGCATTACACACAGCTGCAACTCAAGGACACATAGATGTTGTGGATTTTCTTCTGGAAACAGATTCTAATCTTACTAAGATCGCCAAGAATAATGGTAAAACTGTCCTTCATTCAGCAGCTAGGATGGGGCATTTGGAAGTTGTTAGGTCCTTGCTGAGCAAGGATCCAAGCATTGGCTTTAGGACTGATAAGAAAGGGCAAACTGCATTGCACATGGCTGTGAAAGGGCAAAATGAAGAAATCATACTGGAGTTGCTAAAACCTGATTCATCTGTTGTTAGTCTGGAAGATAACAAGGGAAACACAGCTTTACACATTGCCACAAAGAAGAGTCGTGCTCAGGTGTTTCCTCTTTCTTTTTGTCTTTCATCTTGTCTCTGTAGCTTTTGGTTGTGGTGGACTTTTTTTCATGGAAGGATATTTTCCCCGTAGTAATATCTATATCTTACCACCTGAGCCAACAAAAAAGTGATCATTGCTTATTACTGGAATTTGATTATTCTTTTCTCATCTTTTCCACTCATACAATAGACTGCACAGAGTACATGTCTCTATATATATATATGTATATTTTTTGAAAAGAGAGCACACCGCTGCATTTATTATCAGAATGCTGATGGAGACAAAACAAACTCATAGTACTTATCAACTCATTTACATCAAAATTTTGAGTCACCAGATAGTGGTTGCTCATCACATTGGAACATCGAACCTTTAGAGCAAATTCCTTCTTTCTTTTTGCCTGTCTTCCCTGTAATTGACATGTAACTGAAAACCTGCCTGGCTTATAGATGCTTACTCAAATTTGCTTCATCTTGTTGCAGAATGTACGCTGTTTGCTATCTGTAGAGGGTATCAACATTAATCCTATCAACAAGGCTGGAGAGACCCCATTTGACATTGCCGAAAAACTTGGAAATCAAGAACTTGTGTCCCTTTTAAAGGAAGCAGGGGCTACCAATTCCAAAGACCAAGGGAAACCACCAAATGCAGCAAAGCAACTTAAGCAAACTGTTAGCGATATCAAGCATGATGTGCGGTCTCAACTCCAACAGACCCGTCAAACAGGCTTCAGGGTCCAGAAAATTGCTAAGAAGTTAAAAAAGCTCCACATTAATGGCCTCAACAATGCTATAAATAATGCAACTATTGTTGCTGTTCTCATTGCTACGGTTGCTTTTGCAGCAATTTTCACCGTGCCTGGACAGTATGTTGAGAATAAAACAGATGGGGCATCACTTGGGCAAGCTCATATAGCAGATGATCCAGCTTTTCTACTCTTTTTCATTTTTGACAGCCTAGCTCTGTTCATCTCTCTGGCTGTTGTTGTTGTCCAAACATCTATTGTTGCTATTGAGCAGAAGGCAAAGAAGCAGCTTATGTTTGTCATTAACAAACTCATGTGGTTGGCGTGCCTCTTTGTATCAATTGCCTTTGTTTCTCTCACATATGTAGTCGTGGGTAAGAACTCCAGGTGGCTTGCGATTTATGCAACAGTGATTGGAGGCACAATTATGCTTACTACAATTGGTGCCATGTGCTACTGTGTCATTTTACATAGAATGGAGGAGTGTAAATTGAAGAATATAAGAAAAGCTGAGAGCCGATCACGATCTTACTCTATGTCTGTGGCATCAGATTCAGAAATTCTGAATAGTGAATATAAGAGGATGTATGCACTCTAAAGCATCAGGTTTGTGGTAAATCTTTACTGCTAAAGAAGTCTGATGGCTTAGGATTCCTTTCTATCCAGCTAGCTATGTTTAGGACTAGAACTTGAGCTGGTGTGTTTCTCTACTAGGAAATAATGGAGAAAGGAAGCAAATAAGAACGGAGAAGTTCTGCAGGAAAACTTGGCCAGGTAATGTCAATTTTGTTCTAATGCTGGCTGCTGAATGGTTCCCCTCTGCCAGAAGCCTGGATCACCGTCTGGTTTTGGTTTATATGGCCAGTTGCAGTTTCAATCGGTGATTGCATTGATTGACCGTGTTCTATTATGGAGGTATAGTACTTCTTCCAATTTCAGGAAAATAGGAGAGAATAGAACTGCAGCGAAGCGTTACCTTTGCATGCAAATTCGCAATGCTTATATGTACTAAGGATCTATCAAAGCTTTCAAATTCTATGTTGTTACCAACCTAAGGAATTTAAAGGATAGTGCAAGTAATTATATTGGAGAGAAGAATAGCCTAAGCCTGTAAACTGGTGGGACTTGCGCGTTTCTTTAGATTTGAAGTAATGATTAGGTTTTCATCTCCTGGCATTTTTCATATCCCAAGTTGCAATTGAAGAGCAGGAAGTAGGCTTTAGGAACTGAAAGGGTGAGAGTGGAAGTGAGAAGAAGCAAACAATTAAAAGATAAGAAGGCAAAGGCCCAGGTTCTATGTTAAATAGGAGAATACATGTAATATTAACATGTTAAGTACTCGATCTTAGAGATCTTCTAAGCAAAGATCCAAAGTCTTTGTTTGGGTGCAATGGAGATTCAGGATCCTAACCTTTTGAATCACTGACTTTTCACTTTGTTCCCAATTATATGCAGTTTCTCATGAACTCGATCTCTAAAAAATTGTTAGCTAGTATTGTTGTTGCTAATTCCTGATTGAACATTTTCATCAGTAAATGAGTCCAAAACCTGGAGACGACAGTAACAGGGCAAATTCAGTTTCTTGACCTGGAATCCTCAGCCTAAATCTGATGCAACTGATGAATAATGAATTAAAGCAAAACAAGATTCAACTCAGTTCTTTTACAGAAAAAAAAAAAATCTATCTGTTCACTGAAATCTACCTGCAACCATTTAAGCAAGAAAAGAAGAACTTGATCGAGTTACAAAGCTGGAAGTGAAAAAAGAAACAAAAAGGATCGACTATATATATATTTGCACCTGTTCCTGCCCTATGTTATAGGTTCTCATCTTTAGCTACAAGGTTTCAAAGAACTACTTACTTGGCTAAGCTCAGGTCAGTGAGCTGCTGAAACTATTTGATTTAAATGCGTCCATGCGCACTGGCTTCTCTGAGAAGCAGTGGCGATCATGTATTTGGTGAAATCTTGTCTCTGTTGCATTGGACAGTCACTGCCAAAATGACGTCTTAATCTCCAGTGTCTTCAAACCACTAGTTCTGTAGGATGCCATGCCATCAAGAGAGTCTCCTACCGCATGGAACTCTTCATCAGGCACAGCAACATCAGCAAAATGATCGGATTTTATGATTTCAGTTGCTGGTATGTCCTATTTAAGCTCAAGTACAGAAAGACACACTACTTACAATGGAGCTCAAAATCCATACACCTGACACTGACCAAATACAAGAAACCAATTCTAAACAAACAAAATGGGTCAATACTTTGATTGATACTTGATACACTACCATTGGTGAATAGATAGGAAGTTGTTATAAAAAAGAATCTCAATTGTATTATCAGGTTATACAGGTTTCTTGAAACCGAGAATTTTACCTTATGGCTGAAAGGTGGGAGTTTAAGCCATCGTGGAACGCCGTAGGAACCTCTGGGACCTTATGCATCCTTATCTTCACCCTCCTTGAGAATGGACTACCTCCACAATGAATTCTGAATACAACGTTCTCCATACTCTTATTAGTATTACGCAGAATAGCCGCGTTCAGGAACATGATGCAACTCTTCAAACAAACACCCGATCTTCTCATTGGATCTTACAATCTCTCCAAACTTGTGCACTCACTAATCTATCAAAATGAGCAACTTGAATGTGCAATTTACAACGGACAGGCTTGTGAGTCACGTCCATGCAAGCCTCATAGGCTCATAGCTATTGAACAAGGCGAGAAAATAAGAAGAGAAGTGGGAAAAGCACAAAACCTCCCATCGAAGTAACATACTGTACGTGAAATTTGCAAGTAGGAGGGAATCGGACAAGTGCCTCAGGCTGTCCCTGGAAAACTTTTCTGGATGAATGCATAGGATTTTTTGAATTATGAGTTTGATGTTTAGGGTTTAAAATAAAAAATAAAATGTGATTATATTCTTAAGAATTTGTGGTTCTATTCGGAGTATTAAAAATATAATAAAGTAATTAGAACTTGATATTATGATTTGAAATAAAAATATAGGACTTGAATTGAAAATAATAATAAGAAACTTCAAAATATGATTTGATTTGGAGTTAAACAAAAAGATCATTAAAAAAAGAATAGATTCTTAAAAAGAAGATGAAATCCGTTCTTTTCTTGATAAAAAAATAAAATCAACTTTATTTTATTAAAAAGGAATTTCTTGATTTAAAATTTAAAAAAACTTTGCTTTAATTGAATTTTTGCACTAGGCTAAAGTTTTGAGGAATAGATCCTCTATGCGCATTAACCTGTTCTAACTCTGTTCCAATAATTTTTATCCATACATTTATATGGAACATACAAATCTACGAATAAAAATCAGTGGCATAGTCTTAAAATAGGCCAAATGGCACACGAGATCCCGTGCCAAAGTTTTGGGCTAATTGGATTAAACTAATTTGATTAGGCTTTTAATTGAATTGTCTTTTAAACTGTTAGACTTGACAAAACTAGTTCTTTTTCCCTTTTTATTGGTCAATTTAGACTTAATAAATTTAATTAATATAGGATTCTTTGTATTAATAATTGACTTTATTTTAGTTTAGAAGAATTCTCAATTTGTAGTTTTAATTATATCCATTTATTTATATTTATTAAGAATCGACTAAAATACATCAATATTCATATAGTTTTATTAATTTCACTAACAATTTAAAAAGATAAAATTGAAATTCAAAAGTCAAGAAAGATATTTATAATTTGGAATTAAAATGAATAAAATTATAGAGAGATGTCTAAGATTAGTCACTAATAATTAAAAAGAAAAATTGAAATAAATATAAAAAGAGATATATAGGATTTAGATTAATATTTAAAATAAATAAGAAAAATTAAAGTATAAGATACAAGAATAAAATTAAAAGGATCTAGAGTAGTATCTAAAAATAAAACTAAAATTTAAAGTCCTAGATAACTATCTACAACACAAGATTTATTAAAAAGTGTAGAGACATCAAAGACATAAGAATGAAATTAAAAGGTC
>JAOTAW010000001.1:11676199-11687595 GCA_025629945.1 Erythroxylum savannarum | reverse complement strand
TCTTATTGCTGGTTTCAATTTTAATTAAATACACTGGGCATTTTCACTGCGCATTTGCGCAGAGATAATCTGCTAGTGTCCTATAGTCAACCAGTTAGTTGTAGTCACAGCCCATGGACCACTGCAAATTGAAGGGCCTTGATAGCCTCCCATAGTTTGACTCTTTGGAAAGCATAGTTAGCAGCATAAATAACAGAAAGATCCAAACTGTCAGTAACACCCTAAAATTCACATTTAATATGAATTACTTGATCAAGTATAAAAGAGGTCTGCAACGTTAACTTATTAGAGTTGTATGCTAATAATATCTTGCCACTGTAATGATACATATGATTGGAATGTATCTTCCGTTCAGCTCCCAAAAAATTCAGGCAACACTGTAGTCGAGGCAACTTTATTTTAGTTTCTAGTAAGCCTAGCAAAACAGGCTTTTTATTTACCACAATCTCCTTTACAGACTACCTTTTACGAGGGTCATTCAACCCTCTTATGTTCCATATGAAGATGCTCATGCAATAGTAGAGGTAAAAGCTTGAGAAGCTCTTAACCTATTCTTTCCCTTAAATCTGCTTGATTTTCTTTTGGAGTTTGAAACAACTTCAAACTCATTTATAACCTTTTCCTGGACTTTATCTTCCTCTCCCTCTGAATCCATTCCATTAGTAGCATCGATTGGATTTATTACACAAGTTGTTCCCTCCTGTAGGTTGGATACATCAATATGTTGATTAGTGGTATCAAGCTACTTGCCTCTAACATCCTCCTATTCGAACCCTATAGGATCGCCTTCTTTCTCTTGTGCTTTAGAACTTGGAGTGTCCTGTGTGCCTGATAAGTTCTATTTGTAAACAACTTGCCTGTAGGTTTCCACTTTCTGTTGAAATTCTTGGGTTTCCAAGGGTAGGATAGTTGAATCTCCACCCGACTTAGCTCACCAGTCACACCCAATTTCATCAAAAGAATAGCTTTAGGTAGTTCCTTGTCCTTTTATATTTCTACACAAATCTTAGCATAGCTAAATTCTATCCATTCGAGCAGTTTGAGAGTCCATAGTAAATGGCTTACCAATTGAGCTTGCCAAGTAGCTCAACCCCTTGATTGTCAACTCCAATGGGACATTGTGAAAATTGATCCATACTAAGAATCCCATCCACAAACACTTCCTGATAATGTGTGAGTTTGTTTCTAACAGGGATTGCCACTACTTTGCTTTTCCAAGAGTTGGTAGGTTGAGTTAAAACCCTTTCTCCTACAATACGATGAGTTTTGGGAGAGGATGTCCCATCACTGTTCAGATCTGGAAACTCTTTCAAGTGCTCTTGAAACCATTTCTCCCGCCAGCTGAACACTCTTATCTGATTTGCAACCATTTCCTGTCCTAAGCACTAGTGAGTTTGCCTGCTGCTGCTGTGGCCCTTCTTCAGCTGGCAAAGAACCGACTCCCACCATCTGTAGAATTGCTTCAGCTGGCAGAGAACCAACTCCCACCTGAAACTTTCCAATGGTGGAAAGTTGTTGAGGGTAAAAAGGTAAAATGCCTAGAGAGAGGCTAGAGAATCTGTTCTAGAGAGAAGTCTTTGATTCCTAGAATGAAGAGTTACGTAAAGATTAAAGAAAGTCACAAAAGTGAAGGTGATTCAATATCAACTCTGACCTAGAGTCCGATGTACTTCCTCGTCTCCTTTTTCGGAATGCAAGATATAGCAATATTGAAGTACTATAAAATTATTCATTTAAATATTTAATCTTTCCTCGCGGAGTGTTCTATAGTCTACTGAACTCATCTTCTGTAAGAACAGGATCCTTTTAAGGGTTCGGATGCAGCCTGAAAGGTTTGGCTTTGGTTATAATGTAGAAGCTACAAAATTTGTAGTAGCTGCCATCAAAGGATATGATATGAAGTGACATGAACTAAGATTGGATTGTTTGTGATGATTGACACAGAAAGGAATATAAGCTGTTATAAAGAAAAGGAGAGTGGATCTTACACAACACTATTCTAAAAATGCATAAACAGGACAAATTTTAAAGTCCTACAAGCATCAATCTTAGGTCTCCTTTTCTTAAGAAGCACAGGGGAATCAGAATGCCGCTAATAAGGAGACAACAGCAATCAACCAGCACGCCACGTAATTCAGGACTCATTCTATTGTTTTTAACCAAAAAACTAATTTTCCAAGCGTCCGAACAAACCACTGACTGTAAATTTATCTCTTTATGGTAATCCAGCATTTTAGCATCTGTTTACTTTCTGTTTTCTGGCCATTTGGAGGCATATGAACCTTCTGGCGTTGTTAGTGAATATTGAAGCTTGAAGACTCTATGAAACATCGGAAACCATCTGCCTGCTTATCGGAGAATTGCAAAGTACTAAACTGACAAACCCTCGTGATGGTCAATTAGAGATGGAATTAGCCACCTAAAGAAGCTTATTTTTGTTTCTACACTAGCTCTCTGCGAGGAGTACTCCACTAGCATATTCCAAAGTTCTCCAACGGTCCATTCATGTGCCAGAATCCACTTACTCACCTGCCTCAGAACATAGACGTCAATGGTGTTGCTATATGAGAAAAACATGGAGTTAAAACCAGCATATGCTTTATGAGAGAAAAAGATGATTAACGAATTAGATATGTCAGTCTGCCAACTCAACAGACATGTAAAATGTTACAGATAAGAAATTCTTAGCTAGCTAGTTGTTTTCCACCTTAACCACGTATGTTACAGGTTTATTGTGGCACATCAATAATATTGTCAACACAGCAAGTTGAAACTTTAACTACTGAGGTTTTCAGAGGCAGTGTAAAACTACCTACAATAATTTATGTGCCCACCATAGGCAGACACTTCATCCACCATTGCAAAAATCAAATTCAAGCCTAGCAGCTCCCTGAATTCAGAACTTATGTTCCAGACAATCACAATTTGTATGTATTTAAGAATGGCATAATGGAAGCAGACAATCCTTCAGAAATTGTGATTATTATCATGACTATGATTGAATAACTTTTGTAGTTCCCTATGAAAGAGAAACTTCTACCAGACAGAGAAAGGTGAGCTTGGAAAAATAATAAGGATCGTCCGCAACCAAAATTTCGTGATACTAAGAATGGAATAAATACCTGATCTAGGTCTTGCAATGCTTCAATGCCAAACGTGTAGTATGAAATAAAAGGTCTTGATGCCTGGAAGAACATAATACAGTTTTTAAGGCAGGCTGGCATCAAACATGAAGCAATAAGGTAAAAAGGTTTTGATAAATGTATCCATGCTCATTTATTGGTTTCAGCAACTAGATTTCTCAACTAAGTCACCTGTGAGGCGGCAAGCCACTGAATTATGGTCTTCAGTTGAGGATCTCCTCTAAAAGCACCACAACCCCAATTACCGGTTGCAACCCCAATATCATCTTCTTGGTCTAGGCACGGCTGGCCCTTCTCATTAGTGTAGCTGCTTCCGCCATCTGTAGATACTTCATTCATCTCCATGTTAACAAAAGTCGACGGAGCTTCATTCAACTATTACAAACATGAGCAGCAGCCAAATGAAGAATAATACTGATAGAAAAACTGAATCAGGATGAAAAATTAAAGACGCATCCAGTTGTAGAAATCAAATAGATTTTTGGGGGGGTTAAGAACACAAGAGGTAAGAAAGAACTCGCACCAGAAAGTTTATATTCTGGATACAATTCACTTTTCTGCCACCTTTTGAATGTTGATTTCCTTGTATTCCATCCATCTGAGACGGCTTTCTGTAAGAATTGCTTTTAGCTAGAATGAAAAATCCACAGAATGCCTTATTTGTCTCTCTGCCAAAAAAAGGAAAGAGGCTAAATTAAGAAAAATATGAAACCAAAGAGAAAAAGAGTTGTGCACATATAAGAAAAGAACATTGGTCTACCGAAGCAGGTATTTTAGTTTATATTGTCTCATCCCTGGGCTGGGTAATGCATCTATGGCAATGATTCTGGTTTTGCGTCTTTTGAAATTATCTACGTCCTTGTTGTCCACATAATCACCAGAAAAACGGAAGGAAGAGGCATACCTACACCCATTAAGATAGATAATGATGATAAGAAATGATAAATTAACATTATGCAGAACCACTTCCAACATTAATCAACAAAACAAAACAGCTTATAATGTGAACTATATGTGATAAATTTTTCAAGGACAGCTATTTTGAACCAATAGGGAAAAATGACACAATGAGTAAAACCTAGCTATAAGCTGCCAAACCCTACTTATTTCAAGAGTTTACTCAGAAGATGCAAGTTTACAACTTTTGAAGTATGATTAACCTAAATGTAGAAAACAATGTCCAGAATATTGTAATTATTGAGTCCGTAAAAATCATAGCAGAATGACAGGCATACATCTAAATACAACATGAAAGCCACTGAAAAAGGCATACCCTATATAGTTTGAGAATCTTTCGGCACCAACAACTTCTATAGCTTCATTGTCTTCCATGCAAGGCAAGAAGAGCATGCCTGCAATCAATTCAGGACTGATCATAAATCGGATTTCTTCCTACAAAAGTAGAATGCAGAAATGTCAAAACAACATTATAACAGGACATGCTTAGACCTAGATTAAAATTAGATAATGACCCTTGTCACATATATCAAAACAAATACTGCAAGAAAACTGAATGAAGGTTTTCAGGCATCAAAGAGGCATTCTCTTTCGAGAATATCAGAAAACATCGAAGTAACTGGTCATAAAATTTTTTGTACCTGCACACAACCTCTATTAAGTGCCCCACCTCCAAGATACTTATTAGCAAAATCCACTTCAACAGCTCCACTAGCATGATCTTCAATGAAGCCTGAACTATGGACCTACAGATCAAAGAGCTATCTACAAGGTCAGTATACAAAACTTATGAATTCAATAAGAACACTTCTCGTTTTTATATATAGTATCAAATGAAGTTAGATAATGAACAGTATATGTCATTCAATAACTTACCTCAAAGGGGCAGAGTGGAGTATCAGATTTGCTCCAAAACTCAGGCTTGGGGTAAGCAGCATGTAAGGGAAGTTCCTCAAAAGAAAGAACCTTTCTCTCAAATGAGACAAAGCCTTTAGGCAAACAACAACATATTCTCTCAAAATAGTGGATGATGCATTTTATTTTGTTTTCCTGCGTTTCACTGTAACTTTCATACAAACTCCTGAGTAATAATACAGTGTCAGAAGCATACATATTCTAAGAAACCCAAAACATTAAATGTAATAAGAGATTGAAAAAAAAAAGTAAAACCGCAAGGAAAAAAATTAAGCAACCTTTACCTTTGCTAGCAGATAAGCATACATAAAAATCATTCATAAAATTCATTGAAACGAGCAATATCTATAGGACCTTCCAATTTCCATTAGGATTATTGCCAAGATTGTTAAATTCAAATATGATGATAAACAAGTATATCATGCAAGACATATTATCTGAGATATCATGTACACTTAATTATGTTGTATACTAGGCACGAGCTAAATTAATTATGTTTTGTTCTGCAGCAATGAATACATCTCATCTTATGAAATATACTGGAACTTATAAATGGAAACCGTAAGGTATAAACAAATGTACATTCCAAACTCCTCCGTAATGGACCAATAGTCAGGTTATGTCACTTGGCTCCTGTTTAGTATAATGCAGGTAGTCTATAGGTCATAACATGAAGATAAATTAGCATATATAAAGCAAGATGAGACCACATACTCGAACATATTATCAAAATTGATCATCGGAAGACACTTTGCAGCTCGGTCGGCAACTGGAAACAAACAAAAGAAAGCACATGCAAGAAGTGCACCGATCAATTCCTGAAAAAAATGCCATTACCAAAATTATAAACAAAAGATCAAAAATATGTGTTCAAGAACCATCACAGAAATAGTGGTTGTTACGAGAAAAAGAAAATAGGGCGATCACAAGTTCACGACTTTCCATTAAAGCATTGCATGGTCTACTTGTCCAACCCAAATGCAACTACATATTACAAACCTGACTAAGTAACACCACGCCAGCTTTTTGTGAAGGCAATAACCGAAGACCTACTCTCCGACCAATTTTAGCATCGTGAAAAATGTCATCTGCATGTTGATAATGAGCCTCTAATAGTGAAGGAAAGCGCAAGAGCAAATTAGCTAATGCAGGTACAACTTCTCCAAACCATTTTGCTGACTCGGCTCTAGACATCAACTGAAGAAACAATCACACGCATATGCTTCTTCAGCTCAAACAAATAATTCTTCAAACAATTTGCATGAAAAAGAACCGGAAAATCCTCCAATTAATTACTCTTATCCGATCCTAAAAAAAGAACCGCATGTTTACATACCTCGTCGAAGAAGAGGGCATAACCTTCTTGAGAAAAAGGGGCGAGAGGATTGGCAGAGAGGGTTGGGATTGAGCTCCTGAGATCGGAAATGGCAACGAACAAGGTTTCTCCAGTGTTGACACTGGAAAAGGCGGGTCCTTTCGAGAGTGTTTTAAGCAATTCCACAGCTTGAGACGGCCAAAACACGTTTGAAGATCGAATTAGCAATGGCAAGAGTGAAACAATCGACCCCAAATCTTCTCTCGTCTCCATTAATCTCCACGTTTTGAAGCGTTTTCTGTGCGCGGCTTTTGGTCGACACCGGAATGATCAATTTCTTTCCTCCTCTGTTCGGATAATATCATCGACCAATATTACAATATTCTCCACTTTCCTTGCACCTTACACTATATATCAGTATGTTATTATTATAAATTATCTACAAGTAAATTCGTCTCAATATTCTTCTCTTTCCTTACACTTTAAAATATATATCAGTATGTTATTATTAAATTATCTACAAGCAAATTCATCTATCTTATTAATCTCGCAAAGAAATAAATATATTTGTCTTAAATTTTAATATTTGTGAAATGACGTATGACAAATAGAAGAATTGTTAACTATTACCTAAAAGTAAAAAATTAGAAAATATAATTGATATTAGGCCGTTGGAATATTAAGTTTTAAGGTTAAATTTTGGCTAGGAATATAGAATTTTTCAAATTTTGTAAAGTTCGGAATTTAAGGTTTGATTGCTGGAAATTTAGGTTTAGGATTTAATGATTTAATATGGCTAGAATTTAGGTTTGAAAATAGTTTTTCTACTAGTTAGGGGTAAGGTTGCGTACTACTGGACCTTTACAGACTCTATGCATTAACAAGATTCATCTTGGATGTTGTTGTTGTTATTGTTGCTAGGTTTGAGTGGGTTGGAATTTAGTAAGGAACACAAATAATGAAAGGTAGGAAATTAGAAAGTAGGAATTAGGGGTCTAAGAATCACTCGTAGAAGAAAGTGTCACACCTTCTAATTGAAAATTCAAAGTTATAGTAAAATTTCAAATTCCTTATTATTGATGAAATGCTTAGTACATATATATAGAGTTCTTAGAATCCTTATTATAGTAGGAAAATGATTTCTAATTTAAATCCTAATATATTAAAAATTCTATAAGTCTTATTCAACTAGAATAACATAATAGTATTGTTTCTTATCTAATAAGGAATCCTAATGTAATATGAATTTCAATCTTTATCTTTGATGTCAACTCAATTTTCAATCTTCATCCCACCAAATTAAAGCTTGTGATTGATTAATCTTTCCTCTTTTATTTCTCTTATAGACTTTAAGTTCTTTTGCATCAATTCTCTTCGGCTTGTCTGAAGTTGTCATCGACAAAGAATGTAATAAATACTGATTCTATAAATCTGGATTCAACTTATGAAATTCAAACTTTAAAATTCAAGTGTTGTTAAAAATTAGTCTTCCTTTCCAGTTGACAAGAAATTGTCAACATCCTCTATCTTTGGTAGCTACAATTTGTTCATCTAGATCATCTTCTATCTCCTCTTTAAGATGGGGAATGGTTGGAATTCTTATAGCTGCAATAAGAGATTGCTCATTACCTTGTCTATAATAAATAATTTAGTCTGCAACATTAAAGTTAGGATTTATTCCCATATCACTTGGTAATTCCAAAACATAAGCATTAGGACTTATCTTCTTGATGATCTTATAAGGTCCAGGATTCCTTAAATGGAGTTTTTTATATTTTCCTTTCTCAAAACGCTCTGGACGAATCCTAACCATCATCATATCCCCTTCATTGAATTCCACCAATCAACGGTCTTGATCAGTATGTTCTTTATAAAACAAGTTATTGTTTGTTATCTTTCGTCGTATCTCATCAAAGATATACCTCATGTGTTGTGCAAAGCCTTTAACCTCAACATTAACTTGAGTTGTTAATGGTAAAGTAACTAGATCAATAGATTTCCTTGGTTGAACTCCTGAAACTATCTTAAACGGGCTATTAACAATAGATCTATTTATTGAACTGTTATATGCAAATTCTGTCATAGAAAGAATTAGGTCCCAATTTTTCACATTATCTCCAACTAAACATCTTAACATTTCTCCCAAGTTTCTATTCATAACCTCTGTTTTTCCATCAATTTGGAGATGAAAAGAACTTGAAAATTGAAGCTTAGTGTTTAATGTTTTCCATAGAGTTCTCCAAAAATAACTTATAAACTTTACGTCACTATCAGAGATGATGGTTAAAGGTGATCCATATAGACATACATCCTCTTTGAAGGAAATTTTAGCAACGTAGACAACATCATAAGTTTTGACCAATTTATTTGCAAATGGCTTCATAACTAAACCACATGACTTCTCTATAACATAGGCATCCAGAACATATCTATTGCTACTTTTTGTAATCAGATCGTTTAATTTTTGGTTGTTGTTGAATTATGACTTTGCAAGTGCATTCATAGCTTCTCCTTTATTCCTATATTGTGTTATTTTCACATCTTCATTCAAATCTACTTCTCCTTCATCATCCACTGCAATATAATCTTCATGAACAACATGAAGGACATCATCAAGTTTTGAATTATCAAGCTTTAGAACCCTAAGTAGTTGCTGGTTAATCTTTTCAATCCTCGGTTTTGTTATATTAACTTGCTGTTCAATTTTTTCAGCTTGCTTCCTTGATATTCAGCTTATTATCCTTGTGTTTTGATTTGTTGTTTAGGTGTTTAGGTGTTTTGATTTGTTGTTCAGCCTGTTGTTTAGGTGTTTCAACCTCTAGTTCAAAAGTTTCAGCTTGTTGTTTAAGTGTTTGAACTTGTTGTTAAGTTGTTTTAGCTTTAGGGTTTGTCAAAGAAGACTTTGTTATGTTTTTCTCCCTTTTCTACCTTTATAGGCTTTAAAACTATCTTCTTCCCGTGAAATATAAAATTGCAAGTGTTAGCCTTTTCGAAATGCTGCACATCTCGATTATAAAATTGTCGAAGTGAAATGTGGGATACTTTCATAGGAATAACATCACACCAAATATAGTCTTCATGTATTCCTAATTTGAAAGACACCAAGCACCTTCGAGCAACTAGTACAATACTATCATCTACCCGAGCAACTTTGTAAGGATTTGGATGTTTCTTCGTGATTAAATTAAATAGCTTCACTACGTTCTCCGATACCACATTCATCCTGCCTCCTCCATCAATAATAAGTTTGCATACTAGATCTCCACTTATAACTTGAATAAAGAAAATAGCAGTACGAAGTCATTCTTCTTGTTCTTCCACTTATGGGTTATAAGTATGTGTCTCACTACATTAAGATTTGTAGGACTGGCTAGTTCATCATTAGAGTCTCCTTCCAACTCCTCTCTAGCTTTGTTCTCACACACGTACTCATCAGATTCTTCCTCTTCTTCTTCTTCCATCATGTGCAAAGCTTTAGTAGGACATTCATAAGCAAAGTGCCCCCTCCCATTGTATCGGAAGCACTTCTTGTCATTGCTGCCTCTTTTTGTCCCAATCTCAACTATAACTTTGCCTTTAAATTAAGCTCCTTGAGAAGTTTTATAGTTGTTTGGTGGTGCAGATTTTGATGCATTAGGTGAAGCTCTAAAGTTTTGCCTAGTCATAGTTCTCTTCATGCCAAACTCCTCAACTTGACTTTGAAACTTTTTAGTTACTTGTTGTCCTAAGTATTGTTTCGCTCTTAAAGCCAAGTGATATACATCTTCAAGGCAATAAATCCTTTACATTATCAACTCTTTGTGAATTTATGCTCTTAAGCCATTTTTGTAGTGATATATAAGTTGTCGTTCAGATTCCATCCCTTCCTATTGGATAGAAAGTTCATCAATTATTTCCATGTATTCACTTACAGATATAATCCCTTATCTAAGGGTAGTGAGTTGATCTTGGAGATCTTCTTGATAATGAAATGGTAAGTATTTCTCTGATAATTTTAGCTTAATCTCTTCCCAATAAAAAATTTATGGTTGATCTGTTTTTCGAACTCTATCCTCTACTGATCTTTACTAGATTTTAGCATGTCCAACTAGCTTCATCTTTTTTAATTGAACTTTTCGATCTTCTGACATGTGGTACCAGTGAAAGAAATCTTCCATTGCTGCTATCTAGTCTAAGAACAGGTGTGGATCTGTCTTTCTTGCAAAATTAGAGGCTTCAACATGAACTTTATTAGTGTCACTGAGTTCTTTATGTGTTGGGACCCGATCTCGAAATCGGACCCCAACCGGAGAAACAGAAAACGAAAACGAATTACGGAAACGAAAGAACGGAATCCAAAAACGAATCGAATAATCGAATCGGATCAAAAAGCGTGCGAAACGAAAATCGAATCGGAAGCAAACAGAAGCACAATCAAAATCGAAATCGAACTCAAATCCGAAGCGGAAACATAAGGAGAAAGAATCGAAAACGAATCATGTCAAAAGGCATATGAATCAAATCAAAGCAAACAAATGGTTCAATCGAACTGAAACAAATTTCCGACATCCTAGAATTGCAAAAACTTAGTAAAACCAAATTTGCGTTGCGTTGGAAACCTTAAGATCGAACCAATCTGAAATCCGATATAACTTTTTTTTTCCATTCTATTCATCTTTATTCAAAACCAAAATCGATTTCCCATTTGAAATTCATCAATTCCATTTAATTCCTCAAATACAAATCATAACCATCAATTCATCCTCATGCAAACCTCGAATCGTAAAAATCTTCTTATTCTTTCATACATATCTCTTAACTCATCAATTTAATCAAAATCCTATTATTTCATTTACCATAAATTTTTCACACATAACTTATACACAATCCTGCCACACACAATTTAACAAAAAAATTAGGCAGTGTCACCCCTAAATTTTCACTAGCCAACCATAAAATTTGTAGGTACATGATTCTAGTTTAAGTTTCAACAAGAATCAGATCGATTGGAGCTCTATAGCTCAAGATATCACCAAAATACTGAACCATGTTCAGAAAAATATCCAGCTCATACTCTTTAATCGATC
>JAOTAW010000001.1:11663877-11676099 GCA_025629945.1 Erythroxylum savannarum | reverse complement strand
GTTGTCGCAGTGGTTTGCACTGTTATGGTTGCTTTTCTCTTGCTGTGGAAAGGATTCTCCACTATCTTGGCAAGGTGGTATATCATACATGTACACTTTGAGAAAAAGTTTGATCTTTGCTTACTCTCTTCTCCTTTCAATGTATAGTATGGTATCTGGGTTCAGACGATATTTAACTATCTTGAAGTGTGTATAGGATTAGGAAGGAATAAGCATTTACATATGCAACGTCTGCAATATATCTGGCTTACACCGTATGGGGTTTTGATTTGCAGATTTTAAAGAGGAAACAACAGAGGGCCTTGTATGAAGCATTGTTGAAAATCAAAGAAGGTAAATGATTCATAATAATCATGGCCATACATTTGTGCCTTTTAATTTGCTTGTGGCTTCTGCAGAGTTGATGCTTCTGGGGTTCATATCACTGCTGCTGAAAGTATTACAAGGCCCAATCAACTCAATAAACACAAAAGTGAGGTATGACCTAAAGTATAACACACAATGTCTACTCAAGAACATTTAAGTCTTAGGATCAATTTGTTAATTAAGATATTATATACTCCTAACAGATATATGACAATGTGCTCTCGTCGTATATGCTGATCACACAGATTATTGAACAAGAATAAGCACTGCAGAGTTTTAATGTGAAGATTTGGACTAATGACTCATATAATAGTCAATGTTCTTCTTGAAATAACTACCAAAGGTTCGTAGTTATATGAAGACCATATATGAATGAAATGTTAAGAAGAAGATACCGATGCATGTATTGCTTGCTTCTTATTCTTCCATCAAGTTTACACACAAATAGAAAATCTCTACAATAAAACGAAACAAAAAATTCTTTAACCGGTAGAACTATTATAAGAATCCAAGTACATAATTCTTTATTTTATATGCATATAAAATGATCCTGTTTTAATATGATCTCTGTGATTGTGTTTTATCTTAATTATTTCTAACATTGGTATTAGAGCAAGGCTAATTTTTTTTTCTGTTATATGCACGCATAAATCTGCAATTTTGATTTGTGAATCATGTTTTACGCTTCTGGTTTTTGTTTTTACTCATTCTGTTCCCAATAATCCAACATAGTCTTGACTGTTGGGAAGATATTGTTGAAAGTCTTCAACAGTACACATTGAATGGTCTTAAACACAAAACAGAAAATTTTGTTTTTTTTTTGGTATTTTATATGCATGCGTAGGCCGTAGCATTTTTTGATTTCTGCATAATGATATGAATTTGTCATCACGTTTTGCACTGGTATAAGAACAAAAGCCAAAGTTTTTTTTTGTTATGGTTTTTACACTGTTATTAGAACAATATTCCTCTTATGAATTTGTCATCTTATTTTACACTGGTCTAAGAAAAACAGTAAAAGGTTTTGTTATAGTTTTTACACTATTACTAAAACAAGAATCCAAAGATAGCAATAACGAGAGAAGGGCAGAGCAAAAGAAGAAAGAAAAAGTCACGAAAAAAAAAACTACACTGTAGGAAAAGAGGAAGAAGACTCTTCTTCCTTCTCATCAACCCAGAGGCACGTAGCCTTTCACAAAAGTTGCAATACGTGGTTTTTTCTAATAAGTTGCATTGAAAAAAAATGGCTACTGCTTTTGTGCAGTGGTCCATATTCCACGATTTTTTATATACATATGCATATCTTTTATATATATATATATGCATATATATATATAAGATAAAAGATAAAAGACTTAACAAATAGTTTTTGTTTTTGTTTTTTGGATATATGTTTTAAATTAAATGTAACATAAAGAATTAGATATATGTTTTCTATTTTGACACAAACTAATTAAGTTAGTTAAATTAGTTTCTAATTAATATAAAATATTAGAAATTACTATTATTTTTTATATACAAATAAACCAATTTGTTTAGTTGAAATTAGAAAGGAATTTCATTAGAA
Source organism: Erythroxylum savannarum (assembly GCA_025629945.1). NCBI lineage: Eukaryota > Viridiplantae > Streptophyta > Magnoliopsida > Malpighiales > Erythroxylaceae > Erythroxylum > Erythroxylum savannarum. The sequence continues at coordinate 11,674,166 of JAOTAW010000001.1, read as the reverse complement.
ATTAGTTTCTAATTAAACCAAGATAAATTGATTAGTTCAATTATAATTTAAATTAGAAATAAGTTTCTAATTCTATTTGAATTATTCATATTTGAATATGATTAGATTAGAAATAAATTTCTAATTGATTAGAAATTAATAGCATAATTTGAATAGGTCAATATATTGCTAATATAATTAAATTGTTTCTATAATATGAGCATGAGTTCGCTATGTATTAGACAAATAATTTGTTATTTTGGGCACTCTTCTGATTCCTGAAAATTTGTTTTTCAGAAAATGCCTATTTTTAAGCAAACGTCTAAGCTTATTCGATGTAAGACACAAAAGAGACGAATTGACAGTATGTATGTAAAATTAGTTAACATGCGTTTAATGCCTGAAGACGGTCTAATACAACATGTTATTTCAGTTAATAACATGATGCAAGAATTATACTTTGGATGTTGTCGAGCTTATACAAATGTTGAAGTAAAGTACATGACTTTGCTTGCAACATTACCTCAACCTCAAGGCAAAATGTTATGAATGCTCTGGAATAATATGCCTAATGAGAAGACTTATAATTTGTTAATGATAACATTTATTAAATAGATGCATAGAAGGGAGTTGATTAGGACTTTATATCCTATAGGTCCTCTAATAGAAATAGTAAGAGCTATTGTACATCAAGCTTTGCGAACTGTGTCACGCGAACTCGTGAACTGATTTCCGCGTAAGGTTCGTTACCTATAGACTGTTAGTAGGTTGTAGCGCATTTAATACAATATGTTGTTTTAGAAGAACAAAGTCTTGACATTTATGTAATATGTTTACATGAATTTTATATTGGAATTCGTCTAGAGTAAAGTAATTAGGATTCGATTGTTGTATGAATGATGATTGAACACATTTGTGGACTTTTGATTTTATAAGCAATTGTGATCGAATTATTTACTCTACGTACGATTAATGTGACATTAACCTATATATATATTTCTTTTCTTATTATAGAAACTTAGTGTTTCAAAATGGCTACTGCTTCGAAGAATATTATTGCTGAAGTTAATAGGGGTGAGAAACTCAATGGTGACAATTATGGAATCTGGAGTATGAAAATTCAATATATACTGGAAGAGCTAGAGGCTCTTAAATCATTAAACCTATCCATGATCGTTCCTGAGGAGGGCACTATAGCCCATCATAGAAGGCACCGTGATACATATAAATTATGGGAAAAGAAGAACTCTTTAGCTCGCATCACCTTGCTGAATAGCATGGATAATGATATCATGCGTGAGTTCTGTAAATTCGAAACTGCAAAGGACGTGTAGTCCGCATTGACTACTCGTTTAGAGGTGCTTCAGTGACCAAAGTGAGGTCATTTACAATTAAGTTTGATACTTATAAGAAGTGATACAATGCAAACGCATATAAGGAAAATGTTCAACATGGTAAGTGAGTTATGTGATGTTGGTCATGAGCTGTCTGATGAACCACAAGTGCAAGCTGTGATTCATTCACTGCCTCAGAGTTGAGAGCATATGAAGATGCACTAACTCATAATGAAAACATCAAGACAATGGAAGATGCTATGAGGCATCTTATCTTGGAGGAAGAGCATCTTAAAGCCTCAAAGATGTCTTCTAAGGCATATGTAGTTAGTTCTAGCTCACATGGAGCTATGAACAAGAAGCGCAAGCATCATGGTGGATATAAGTAGAAGAAGAATAAGAAATTCAACCACTCTCCTCAGGAATCCAAGAAGGCAAAATGGAACCAACGTGGAAAGGGAAAACGTCCCTTTAAAAAGAAGAACATGAAACATATGAAGTGCTATAATTGTGGTAATAAGGGTCACTTTGCTCGAGATTGTACCGAGCCCAAGAAGGTATAGCTTTATAGTACAACCATTTGTTCTGTGAATATTTCTTGTTCTTTTTTTCTAACTGAATACCATCCTTTGTGGATTGCAAACTTAGGACCAACCAACCATGTAGCGAAGGACAGAGATGCCTTCGTTGAGTTTTGTAAACTCCCACATGATAGTCGATGGCTTTATGTAAGTGACAATTCCAGAGTTACTGTACAAAGAATTGGCACATGTAAATTGGACATGTGTGAAGGACGACCCCTCATCTTATATGAAGTATTATTTGCTCCACAGATTCGTAGGAATCTTTTTTCTGTGTTGATTTTGGTTAGCCTTAGTTTTAATATAAATTTTCACAGTGGTGGAATGGATTTGTATCTTGGATCTATTAATTATGGTGCAACTTTGTGGCATACTAGACTATGTCATATTGGTTAAAATCAAATTAGTCAATTAGCTAAAGAAGGGTTATTAGGTAATCTAAGTCAAGTAGATCTACCTGCATGTGAGCATTGTTTAGCTGGTAAAATGACAAGAAAGTCATTTGGAAAGGGAACACAAACTTTATATCCATTGCAATTAATGCATTCTTACATCTGTGGTCCAATGAATGTAAGGGCTAGACGTGAGGCAGTTTATTTCATCACATTTATAGATGACTATACTTGGTATGGTCATGTGTATTTGATTTCTCATAAATCGGAAGCATTTGATTGTTTCATTAAATACATGAACTTGGTTGAGAATCAATTATATAAGAAAATAAAAGCATTATGAACTAAACATGGACAAGAATACTTGTTAGAAAAGTTCAAGGCTTTATTTGATGAGAAAGGAATAAAAAGGAAATTAACAATTCCTAGAACCCCAGAACAAAATGGCGTCGCTAAAAGACGAAATAAGATGTTATTAGAAATGATTAGGTCCATGATGGCCCAAGCAAATTTAACAATCACTTTTTGGGGTGATGCGTTGCTAACAGCTACTTATGTACTTAATCGTGTGCCCACGAAATCAATTACTAGCACACCATATGAGTTGTGGACTGGTAGGAGACCTAATGTGTCAAGTTTTAGACATTGGGGGTGTGCAGCCTATGTTCATGATCTCTCTCACAAACATGGAAAATTAGGCCCAAGAGGGAGGAAAAGTATTTTTTTTAGATACTCAAAACACTAAAAAAGATACGTGTTCATTGCTGAACAAGGTAATGAAGGTGTAATTGAATTTAAATCACGAGATGTAACATTCTTAGATAATGATTTTCTCAAGTAAAGCGAAATAGGTAAAGACCTATTGTTATATGAGTCGCTTGATTAGAATGAATCTGTTATGAAGAATCAAGGTGAGGAACTTCAACCAAGTGGGAGAAATTCCACAAAAAGGTTCTCTATGATGACTGATCCGAGTGGGAGCAATCAGATCAATCATAAATTTGTTTATGATGAACCTCGTTTAAGAAGAAGTAATCGAGGAATAATTCCCTGTCGTCATTTTGAGATTGAAGGAGAAATTAATATGATTGTTCCGCAAGAGGAAGAAGAACCAAGGAATGTAAATGAGGCTCTTACTGGCCCTGTTAAAGAAGAATGGATGAAAGCAATGAAAGAAGAAATGGCTTCTTTAAGCTTCAATCAAGTATGGGACTTGGTTGACCTCCCCTAAAGGCATAAAGTAATTGGGAACAAGTGAGTTCTCAAAATTAAGCGAAAAGTTAATGGCAGTATCAAAAGATATAAGGCACATGTCGTAACAAAAGGATATACACAACAGGAGGGACTTAATTACGAGGAAACTTTTTCACCTGTTGTGAAGTTTGCTTCAATCCGTCTTATTATGGCTATAGTAGCCAGTATGGATCTAGAATTACATCAAATGGATGTAAAAACTTCTTTTCTTAATGGAGAATTAGAGGAAGAAATCTATATGGAACAACCTGAAGGTTTCATCTAGGCAGATCAAGAAAATAAAGTATGTTGGTTATTAAAATCAGTTTATGGCCTGAAGCAGTCTTCAAGACAATGGTACATTCGTTTCATAACGTAATCATTTTGTATGATTTTTAAATGATTGATGAAGACCATTGTGTGTATGTTAAAAGATCCATAGATAAATTCACGATTTTATCTTTATACATGGATGATATATTGATTGCTTGTAATGATTGTGTGTTTCTTATGCAAATCAAAGATTGGTTATCATTTGAATTTGAAATAAAAGACATGGGTGAAGCGACATACATTCTTGAATTCAAAATTTCAAGAGATCGTTCGAAGAGATTGTTATCGCTTTCACAAGTGATGTACATTCAAAGAATTCTTGAACGATTCTGTATGCAAGATTGCAAACCAATTGATAATCCTATTGCCAAAAACGAAGGCCTTAGTAAGAGGAATTGCCCGTCAACACCACAAGAAAGGAAACAAATGAAGGATAATCCCTACTCTAGTGCAGTTGGAAGTCTTATGTACGTATTGATGTGTACAAGATTAGATATTTGTTACGTTGTTGGGATGGTGAGCAGACATCAATCAAATCCAGGACAAGCTCATTGGAAAGCAGTAAAGAGAATATTGAGGTATCTAAAGGGCACTGTAGACTATGCATTATGAAAATTGAGGTATCTAAAGGGCACTGTAGACTATGCATTATGTTATCAAGGCAATGATCTATGTATACAAAAATATACAGATGTAGACTGGGGAGGAGATTTAGATGAAAGAAAATCTACCTCAGGATATGTATTCTTACTAAACCATGGAGCAATATCATGGAAAAGTAAGAAACAATCCTGCGTTGCATTATCCACAATGGAAGCTGAATTTATAGCATTCTCAACTACAGTACAAGAGGCTGTGTGGCTTCATCGATTCCTAGTGCATTTGGGAGTCACTAAAAGCGAAATTAATCCAGTGACCATCAATTGTGATAGTCAAGCTGCCATCGCTTATACTAAAGACCCCAAATTTCATTGTAAGACAAAGCACATAGATACTAAGTATAATTATGTGAAAGATATAGTTGCACGAGGAGAAGTGAACATGAGATATATATCTACGTGAGATATGATAGCAGACCCAATGACAAAGCAAATTTCTAGAGATGTATACATTAGGCATGTAAAGTCACTAAGACTACGCAGATGTTGAAATGCACAGATAAACATTTCTCTATGTATGTTCACTCAGTCTAATGTCATATGTTTGGATATAATGTAGGATGAAGATTATACATTGTGTATTATTTGATTTATGAATACATGTGTTTGTGTATAAATATATTTTGGGATGAATCATAAGTATATGAGACAAATTATAGATTGACCCTCTCATACAGGAAATCACCTCTAGTGTTTATAGTCGCTAGAGATGAAGCATGTTTAAAGTTTATTATCTAGGTAATAATTGAGAGTGAGAAACTTAAACCATAAATGCCGCAAAGAAATTGGTTTAATGTGATTTGTTAATCACTATATCTGTCTTACATTGCTAGATGTGAGTTCTGAATAGGTTTTGAGTAGATAAGTGAACTCAAGTTAAATATTAAGTATGTTTTAACTATCATCTGTACAATATTTCTTGAATGAAAGATGTTCAAGTTAAACAAAGTGGGTAAATACCGTAGAACATGACTCCTCCCATGTGTGCACAACTGACCACAAAAGGGATTAATGTAAGTTACAAGATCTCATCTTACATTATGTAAGACCCTTAAGGTAGAGAAGAACCTCATCATATACCCTTATGACTCTTGTTTCAATCTTAAGAATTGAATTTAAGGTTTGTTACTTTAGGTTATTGTCAAAGATCATGCAAGATGCGATCATATGGAATAATCCTAGTAAAGCAAATTAAATTTAATTCAAAAGATAATTGAGAACAGAGGAAGGTCATTTAATTTAGATCATTGACTCGCATAAAAAAGTATTCATAGATAGCCATCGTCTCTTTAGTAGAGAACTTGAATACAGTCATGACATAAGAAACTAAAGGAGATCAAAGAAAAGTGCAAATACGAAACCTAAAAATTTAAAAAATTTAAAATTTGCAAAGAAGTCCTTATATTTTTAGGATTTTATGGTACTAGCTGATATGCGCCGTTATTTTGCGTATTGACCGGTATCAACCAGTGTTCATGCCCGGCACCGTAACAATAGATACTGTTCTATTTCACGGCCGGTATGAAATGGTATCCGAAAGCCTAGTTCTAACCGGTTTATAAACCATACAAGAAGTTAAATGATACTGTACTAGATAATTAGCCGGCATGCTATTCCTATTTATGTCCCAAAATTTTCAATAGTTAGAGCCCTCGTAAAATGGTAAATTTGAAAGTATTTGCCGCCAATCTCGTCAGCGTCCTTTTTCTTTCTCAATCCAATCCAATCCAATCAGAGTTTCAATTCGAAGAAAGCAAAGCTAGATCCATTCTACATGTCATCTTCTGGAACACACCTTCACATCATCGACGACAACGACGGCGGCGACTTGGTAACATTTCTATTTCAACATCCCTTTTTTTTTCGGAATTTACTCTAACATGTTTGATTTTATCGTATGTACAGCAGAAGGAGGAGGAAATTGATTGGGAAGCAGCTGTGAGAGAAATAGATGTGTCATGTCAAAAGAATGCAAACCCTTCTACCTTTAAGTCTTCCCATTCCACGCCGAAAGTGTTTGGAAATTGTTTTAAGCAATCCACGCTTGATAGTTTTGTTGGGAAGCTTGGGATTGATGATAGAGATGATGATATATCCAGCTGCGTTCAGATTGATGCTCAGTCTGCTCAAACTTGGATATACCCAGGTTCGGGTTTTCTCTTCTGCCCATCTTTAGTTTTGCCCATATTTAGGAATTTGGATATGATGAACAAGTTATTGGCGGTGAAGATGATTTATGTCTGATTTTTGACTCTTCTTAAGTGGTTCAATATTTATTGTCTTCAGCTGTTGTAGATCCAAGGTTTTCTAACATCGCCCTTTACAATGAGTTCTTGCTTTACAGTTAATGTTCCTCTTCGTGACTATCAATTTGCAATAACCAAGACGGCACTATTTTCAAACACATTGGTTGTGTTGCCAACGGGACTCGGAAAGACTCTAATTGCTGCAGTTGTTATGTATAACTACTTCAGATGGTTTCCAGATGGTAAAACTATGGATGCTGTGTTCCTAAAGCCTCTTTGCCCTACTCTTCCTTTTTTTTTTAGGATAGAGCATAGTAGGTTTGATGTTTATGAGGATACCATTGGATGGTTGTAAGAAGTATTGGCTTTTATGCTTTATTTGTCTTGGCCTAAGGGGTTAACTGTAAACCAATCTTTGGTTTCTCTAACTAATAAACGATTGTAAGTGGTCTTAGAAGTTGCTAAGAAAAGTCTTGTCAAATCATGCTTGATAATATGATATAAGTTGTCAATAAAATTGATATATTTTTAATGCTTGATTTATTGTAATCTGACATTTATATGGAGTTTGAAGCTCAATGTTTAATGATTTTTGGTCAAGGTTGGGAGTTTATGCAAAGAATCCTTAGTGAAGTAGTATTGTAGTTAAATTCTCTACTTTCCATAAATGAATAAATTTTCAAAGGTTTAGGCCTGTAAAATGGTGGACCTAATTTCATGCCATTAGACAAGAACTTTTTGTGTTCTTTTCTATTGCTTCATTGCATATTGAATTTGGTCTATATTTTTGGTAGGAAAAATTGTCTTTGTTGCTCCTTCTCGGCCACTCGTCATGCAACAAATTGAAGCATGTCATAACATTGTGGGAATACCACAAGTAAGATACTTTGTCCATCATTAGTAGAATGATATCATTACATTTTGTTGAATTGGGCATCTGAACTTTTAATTTGTTGGAAAATTGATTGCAGAAGTGGACAATTGATATGACAGGTCACTTGAGTCCTTCAAGAAGGGCGTGTTTTTGGAAAACTAAACGAGTGTTTTTCGTAACTCCTCAAGTGTTGGAGAAGGATATTCAAGCTGGTAAAAGTTTTAGTTAGTTTGGTAATCCATGTCTAACAACTTTAGTTGTCATGTATTGTTTTATGCTGCACATTCTTTACTAGTACAGGTAGAAAACATTTTAATAATTTGATAAACACGTATAAATTATTAATATTCTAACAAGAATACTAGATGTTTTATTAGGTTGTGATGGATTTAAGGCTGAAAATTATAAAATAAAGGATTAGAAAAAATGGTAGCTTTAAAAGTTGCTTCTAGGGTTTGTATTGAAAATTTAGAATCACACTTAGGAATTTAGACAAACAAAAGTATTTGAATCTAAATAATAGATTTGTAGAAATCACTTTTATAATTCACTCTGAATTGTCTAAGAATAAACTCCTGGAGAAAAAAAGCATCAAACTTGAAAAATTAGTTTATCTTATTGTTCTTTAAACGTTAAAAACATAAACATATATGTAAAAGAACTCCTGAAAACTCTTACTATAATGCAATGGGAATTCCAACTAAAATTTTAAAGCAAGACTAGTATTGAGGTTTTAAATTGCGGATTGTATGTTATACTATGGTTGCGGGTTATTGTGGTAATGGAGTAGATCGTAAGCTCAATTTCATAACCACATTTACATTTGTGGTCCAAATTAAAACCTTGAATAGTATTATGTTTCATAAGGATTCTTGTTATTATTTAATAGACTTAAAACCTAAACTAATGAGGCCAAAATTTAAAATGTAAATACTTTCTTTTTCTTGTAAGGCTTGACTAGCTTTTATTTGTATCATTCTCTATGGCTTGGTGAGAATCAACTTCAACAACTAAAGGTTGTTAACTAGCATCAACTAACCCTTCATTAGTGGTTCCTCTTAATGAGGCTCGAACTTCAAGTTCACATTCACATTTTTTAAAGTCCCGTGCCTCTTCTTTCTTGGCCACATGTAGATTTTTACTAAGGTAGGTGCAAGGTATAATGACCTCTTCCATTACATAACACTTATTTCCTTTATTTTCTCTTTTACTTCCACATGGTCTTGAGTTCAATCAAGGTTTACAATTAATGGAAGCAACACCTTTTGTATAAGATTCGCCATATGACTCCAAATATAACTCTTTATTAGCTCTTTTTGCAACATTATAGTTGCCACACATGTGGGTTGGGTGCAACACACTATACTTGCCTTTTTGTACCCGTCTTTCTAAAGATATTCCATTGGTTGGACTATCTTCCCAATCCACTTTCTTCAACTACAACAACTACTTGCTTTTCAAGAATTGCCTATATGATTCTTTTCAATCTAAAAGTTAGGCATATATTGACTATGAATTTTGACTTAGCAAAGATACCCATCATCACTTTTATTCATATCATGTGTAAATTTTTCATCTTTCTTTAGCCTACTTCACCTTCATCACACACTATAATAGAGTTTGCATCAGTTTGATTAGTTGTTTTGTCAACACCAAGAATATCACCAAGTTTTGAGCCAACAAGATTTGGAACCTTCAGGATTGTTGTTTAATCTCTTCAGCTTCTTGTCCTATTGTTTCAGCCTATGCTTAGATGATTTGATTTGTTGTTTAGATGTTTTAACTTGTTGTTCAAGTGTTTAGCTTGTTGTTTAGTTGCTTCAACTTATCTTTTTGCACCTTAAGTTTAGGTTGCTAGTTTAGTATATTCTTTCTTATGGGAATTGTCACTTGTTGAAAATGAGCTTCAAGTTTGTCGAATCTCTCAAGAATTTCCAAGACTAACTCATATTCTTTACACATCCTTTTGCTACATGTTGTTGTTAGGCCAACTCAATTCTTTGTGTGCCCTTTCACTTTTTGTAGACATTGTTGAACTCAAGCTCTAATACCAAATTATTGAAGGGTGAATAGGAAACATTCTAACAATTTTATGAAACACATAAGCTGTAAATCTATGTTTGTTAGAAGTTTTAAGTTGTGCTTGAATTTAGGTTTGTAATGCTAGCCTTTATTTTATAAAGGCTTGGATAAAAGGATAGATTTTATGAATGATTCCAAGGATTTCTATTTAGGTCAGGAATCACATCTAGGAATTGAAACCGAGAAAACTATTGGAATCATACCAATAAAAATACTTTTAGAGTAGAAATCACTCCCAATTGTTTAAAGGTCACTCTTTGAAATGAAAGCTTAAGACTTGAAAAGTCAATCTATCTTTTATTCCTTAATAGTTGAAAACTAAAAGGTAGAATACTTCTATTATGTATTTACTTAAATAGTTTACAAGAATATATACAAGAAATATCCCTAAAATATATCCTAGAAATTAGAGATATACACAATTGTGAATAAGAGTTGTTTTGCTCTATATTGTATTTCTTAGAGAATGTAGTACATATATACATGAATAGGAATACTTAATAGGATAGAGAATCTATACAAATACAGGAGATAATCCTAAGATAATGCTTATCCCTAAGATAAAGCTATCTAATA
>JAOTAW010000001.1:11530693-11553194 GCA_025629945.1 Erythroxylum savannarum | reverse complement strand
TAAGAATCTGGGTCACTAACTACTTTATTCCATCCACCACCTACTTTAGTCCATACAAGCTTCGTAGACTCACATGAGGTAGCGCCTGAGGAATGAGCTACTCTTCAATTGGAGTTCAAGGGAGGAGGGAAGGTGAAAACTGACAGCTTTTCAAGCAAAGATGGGCAGAGAGAAGAGAGCTGGCCTTGCTAACATTTTACCAGTAGCAGTTAACTGTCAGACAAAACAAGATAAGCAGGAGATGTGAAGGAGATAAGGTAGGCAATGAAGCTAGAGAAAAGACGCGGCATCTCTCTGCACTTGACTCTTAGTTCCCTTATGTTCTTATCTTTTAAGAATGTAGGTTTTCTAATTTACTTATGATCAACAGATTGGAAAGTCTTGCGTTTTATTAATTAGAACTGATTTATAATTATTTTATGGGATAAAGATTATCTAAGATCAAGACAAACTACACAAGAACCGGATGACCCGTTTGTTACCCATCGCTTCTGCCTCTGGAACATATTGACAAGGGAATGAAATTGATATTACATGATGGAATATAAAAATTAAAAAATGAAAGGAAAGCTAAACGTATTGAGTAAATTACAACAAGGATTATACTAAACAAACAGACGATACAGTTATAACAACAAAACTAACCTTAACCAATTCCAATTGAGCAATATGAGTGGGTCGATGACCCCTATCTGAACCTTGACCACCTATCCAGCAGCAGACTTCTCCAAAACCATGGAAAATATTTCCAGTAAGCAGGCAAACAATTCATGCTTTAAGAGAATAACTTTCCAAACAACAAACAAAGGCATGCCAATTGCAAATCAACAATTAGAACTGGTTATCGATGACATAACAAAACGAATAATGCAAAATCCACACGCCTTGCTTGTCTGGAAAAAACACTTATGTAATGCTACTTTACTTTACGCATATGGGATTTGAGGTCTTTGCATATTCAACACTTCAATCTTGTTACCACTGTGCTTACTGCTCCAACGCTACAGTTGCACCATCGTGAACTGCGTTTGTTCTAGAACCACTTGTTCCCCACAAGTTTGGGGCTGGATTTCAACTGGGAACTGTCTCTCTCCCTGGAGGGATAATGGCTTCCTGATTTGTGTCATTGGAAAACTTCATATTGTCTTCTTTTGTTGCATTTGTCCCGTTGATCCAAGTTATCTTTTCAGAAGGCAGTTTCGGGAGGGACTTCCGTTGTGGCTTCTTGAAAGGGACAGGTGAAAGAGCTTTGGTAGGATTCTCCTGAGACACTTTCTCATCCAAACTTAGCCTACCTGGTTGAATGGTCTGACAATTGATGCCTTCAGTATCTGACCGGAGAGAGCTCTTCCTTCGACCTAGCTTTGGTGATTTGGGTCTTGTTGGAGGTATCTGTTTCATATTAACAATTAATGCCAACTGAAATTTCAATTAGATGATAGTCAACCTTCTACATCAAGAACCTAGACTGTAGACTGTCATACAGGTAAAACTAATGTTTAGAAAGGTTTATCAAACTGCTGCAGAAGGGTACCCCATGGACAATATTAAATAACATGAACAAATTCCCAAGGGCACAAGTAAAAGAATAGTCAAGAATATAGAAAAGGACAGCTTTCTGAGACAACCTCGTAATAGTGCAAAACATTTAGCATATGACATCAGCAAGCAAAACAATTCTAAAGCGATTCAACATAATGTTTTTTATTTCAATCCTCCAACTATTAAACCTTCTAATTCAGTTCTCACACTTCAATAGTCAATTCACATTAGGACTTCAGTTAATGTCCTTAACAGAAATTTTACAAGGCACCCAAGTTAGACGTACATCATTTGCAGCTATTGTCCAGCTTGCATTATGTTGATGTAACATACAATTTCCACTAAAGACACTAACAAAAATCCTAATATAGAGTAATTAACAAAGTTCCAGGCTGAACTAGAAATTGGAGGACTGATATAGGAAACATTGTCAAGTTGAAGGATTAAAAATATGTTGTCCCAAAATCACAGAATTATTCATAGAAAAGAAGCACTAACTGTAACCTCCAAAATTAAAAACTGCAAGCTAATTAGTGGTGTTACAGAAATTAATCAAATTAAGCATGAGAATAAGAAACAAGCAGAGGTTTGGTATTAGTTAATTGTAAAAATTTACATGGAAAAGATCGACAGATTGCCAAGATTTATGGATACAATCGGATGATCATGGTACAAATTGTCACAAGATTTCCCAATGGTACTACTTCATGTCCTGAAAACTTTCAAACCAAAGCAAGCAAAGACCTACTTCTTTATCAATTTAGGCTGTTAATATGTCAATACACATGTAAGATGTTATATGACAATAACAAATTGGCGCTTTGCAGAAGCCACAAAAGTGGGATTACACTCTCAAGCAAATCAAATGATACATGTAAGCAAGATTTACTAAGGAAGGATGAAGCACAATAAACAAATCCACGCCAAATCTCAACTCAAATTACATATCCTGCTTAACATTCTCTTTCAACTCAAAGCTTACCCCCCATTATGATTTTGGGCAGGGAGAAGGCGAGGAGTAAAGGGAAAATACAGAGAAAAGATGATTCCATCACACAAATATTGAAGTGCAATAAGTCCACAGTGAGAACACTAACATAGTGATACATAAATTCGAAACCTTTTCAACTACCACTAAACAACTACATGATACTCTGACAACTTAATTGGAAGAATGACTACATGCAAATCAAAGGTAGGCAATGAGATATAAAGCCATCAAATTCAGTTAACAACAGACACAAGTCAGCATGCTGTACAGTTCGCAGCTAGAACTAGAAACCAGATCTTTCTACCAAAGAATAAAATAAGAACAAATATCTTTAGTTATTTTCACTAACAATTCAGGGAATGATGAAACAAAACTCAGGAACACAAACCTTCTTCAGCTCTGTCTTAGGCCGTGGAGGCTCCTGATAGAAATTAGGCATTGGTGTTGCTTTAAATGCTAAACTCTTTCTGAGTAACTTAATTTCAGCTTCTTGAGTTTCCTGTAAGAAATTTGAAAATTTTCCTTTACAAGGAAAAAGATATGTACAAAAATGTCAAAAAATCATAAAGGACAGCATACTTTGGACTTGGCTTGCAAGGTATTCTTTTCCACTTCCTTCGCTTGAATCTTTTCCTCAAGTTTAGTATAGAACTGCTCAGGTACAGAACAAAAAATATATTATGGTGACATAAGAAAAAAGTAACTGAAGATCCCACATTGAGATATTTCCTATAAAAAAAAAGAAGCTAACCTCTTTCCTTTTCTCTGCTCGTTCATCACATTTGAAGCTAAAACCATAATTAGGAAGTGTACCCATCTTTCGAGGTTTAACATTTTCTGTGGTCGGACTTCTACGAAGAGATCAAGGATAAACTCAAGAAAACTAAACATACCAAGCCAAAGAAGTAAGCAACTTCACAAGACTACACAAGAAAATAATCATATAAAAAGGATACAAAGATTGTGTATCTTCTTCAATGCTATGAGCAGTACCTTTCTTTGAAGGCTTCAATTTTGTCTTCTCCCTGAATGCAGGAAATCACGGTTCACAAACAACGAAAATAACACCAGCATCAATAACATGATTTTTCCTAAGATAATGTTTAATTAAAATATTTGAGAATGCCTGGCTAAATTAGCCACTAACAAATTCATGTTTGTAACCTTTTTCAAATAAAAACTTGGATTGCAAAGATAGACTTATGGCCCATGACAAAACAAGAAGTAAATGCAGTCAATACATACATGAGGCTGTCAGAAGACCCTTCATCAAGCTTCTCAGAATGCTGTTTACAACAACAAAAGCATGTAAGCATCATGATTCAGGGTGATATCACACGAAATACACATTACTGATGTCAGCTAATACCTTTGATGCAGGAACATGTTTCTCATTGAATAATTTGATTTTCAAGGTCTGCTTTGGCTTAGAATTCAACACAGTAGGACCATTTGCTACAGCAGGAGGTGCTCCTGCATCTTTTATATCCTTTCCATTTCTGATCTGTGTGACTGAGGCATTCTTAGCATTCAAGGGCTTCTCATCATTGCTCTTTCCTTGTGGTCCGCCTGGTTCTGAATTAAGCACATCTTTGACTAGTCCATCCTATGTCAGCGACACAAGACTTTGTGTCAGGCATGCTTTCTTGCCATTGCAACACATAAACAGAATGGAACATCTCCTACCTTAGAAACAGGCAATCCATTGCTTCCAACAAGCAATTTTGATCCTCCAATGACATCTGAGGATGAATTATTAGCAGCACTGTCATCCAAATGAAGTGCGTTTTCTAAATTCCCATTAGATTCACCACAGGTCAAAACTTTTCCAAAATCATCATTCTCATTAACAGAAACAGCATCGCCATCTTCAGCAGTGAGACTTTGCTGATTAACTCCATTTTGATGGATCATGTCAAGGCCATCAACAGGTACAGGGTTATCAGAGTCCATCAGACACTATCAGCAAACACGTATAACTAAAACCTTCTACAGCAATAGATGAGTGTAGCGATTAAAATAGAAAATAAACAAGCCAATTAATGTAAATATTCCCAGCTATTAAGAACTAAATCAGAATGGTTTAGAACAAAATCAGAGACCAAGGAAATCAACGCATGGATCAGAACATACTTTTCCAACTTGACAAGAATAATACTTGTAGACAAAATTAAGAAAAAAAAAACATTTTAGTTGTTATCTAGGTCAAAACATAAACAACGTAACATCCCAATGTCTTCTTTATGTTAAACAGGAACTTTCCAAAATCCACTTGCAAACCCTTACTCTACGAACAGTAAAGATTCATCAATCTAAACGTTAGTCATTAGACGACACAGCATTTCATCAGGCAAATATACCTAGACACGCTAATCTGCTCAGATAAATAAAATGCACCTGAAAACCCACCAAAAGAAAGCATTCTGGTGAAAATCAACACACCATTTGTTCACTAAGCAAGAACATTGAGACAGAAGAAAAAACTGCTGACTTGAATATGTAGAGTCATTAAAAGATAAGTAGACGAAAAAGCAGAAACAGAAAACACGAAGAAAGGAAATAAAGCAACATAATTTTCGTCCACTTTCCTAGCTGAGGCTAACGAAATCGCTCCATTACCTAGTAAAGCGTGCTTGCGTAAGATAGTGAGAACAACGTTAGGCACCAAAACGACAGTCCGGCGAGGAAAAACGACGTTTAGTTCAAAAGATCTGAAAGAAATAAACTGAAGAAGAACGGGTCGAACAAATGGGAGGATCCGAACCCGGAAAAGTGATGATCCTAGTCCACCCCATTTCCTTTGCTCTTGTTTGTGTTCATTTCATTGTCTTTTATTAAAGAGAAAAAAAGATGCTTGGGGAACTTTCTAGTAGGAGAGGATAGAGAGATGGAAGTTAATGCCCAAAGGTTGAGTGCTTTCGGATCAATTTCCAGGACATGGACCACATGGTCTACTAAGTGAGTCAGAGCGAGAGAGAGGGAGAGAGCGTGGGTATACTCTATACATACAATCGCGGACAATACATACTCTTATTATATCCATATTATTACTATTTACCGTTTTGAAATGCTAATCGAAGTTCGGCGGTTTCGGTGACAAACCCCGTGTTGGTAGTTAACTTCTTTTGGAACCAAAATTTGGGAGGTAAGTTATAGAATTATTTGTTTGTCATTTAGTTAATTTTATGGTTTGTCATGGTAATAAAGTATAAATTATATTTTTACATTAGTAAATAATTTATAATATATAAAAATAATTTAAATTAATATTGTCTATAATTGTTATGAGACTAGTAAAATATTGATTACCTATTTATATTTTCATTTATTTTGGTATATTTATTTTTTATTATGAGCACTTAAGCTGAAGGATTATACTCTATTTTTTTTCTTTTGACATAAGAGGATGGCCCATAGTTAGATTTTATACTTAAAGGATAAATATTTGAATAGCACTTTAACATTTTTTAAAAATTAAATAAGCTCGTATTGTTATTCAAAATATTACTTTGCATCTTTAACCTACCTTACTTCATAATTGAGTAAAAAAGACCTCATTGGGTTCAAATCATAAAAAATAATTTAAAACAATTTCCCTACACTTTTTAATAATTTTACTTTTTAAAATAACAAAACAAATATAAATAGGCCTAAATGCAAGGTATCGAATATTGTTCCGTACTTATTAGACAATGCTATACCAACCAAAAAACAAAATGGTATCATCATGTTTGGTACTGGTCGGTATTGGGTGTTTTCGTCATATACTCGTCAATACTCAAAATGTCAGCCATATACCGAGTGGTATCGGGTGTTTTCGCCATATACTTTCTAGTACTCAAAATGCCTGCCATATACTGACCAGTATCGTAATTTTTTATAAAAATTGAGAATCTTTTTGCAAAAAACCAAATTATTATAAACCCCCCCCCCCCAAGACGCCTACCTCTACTTTTTCTTTTTTTCTCTCTCTCTTAGACTCACCTCATCCTCTCTCTATCTCAAGCTCTCGTCCTCTCCACTCTCTGTAATATCTCGTCCCCATATTCAGGATTAGGACCCGAATTTTCAGTATTTTTGCGCTCAAAGAGAAATTAAGACAATGCATTTTCTTGCTCATGCATCATGTTAGCATATATGTGTTAGATAGTGCCCTGAAGGCAATCGCCTTTAGCGCGTTTTGTTCGACGTTGTGTGTATAAACGTTATGAATAAATAAAGAAAGGCATATTTCATTACTTCTGTGTTGAATAGTATGCATAAACATTGTGCAACCCATTTGGTACTTCCAAAGAAAGTGACCAAGGATATGGAGAGGGTATTAAAATAGTTTCTCTGGTCTGGAAAAACAGAGAATTGTAAAGGGGCCAAAGTGAAATAGAGTGAAATTATCCTTCCTAAAAAGCATGGGGGTTTGAGTGTCATTTCTATTCTTCAAATGCAACGGGTTATGATTCTTAAGAGGATTTGGAGATTATTTGTGGATAAGGAAGCCTTGTAGGTGAAATGGGTGCAAATTTTCCACCTTCAAACTCAAAATTTCTGGTAGCTACAATGTAACCGTTGTTATTCGTGGATTTTTAAGGGTATATTGAATCTTAGGGAACTGGTTTATCCTTTCTTGAAGTATAGGTTAGGGGATGGAGATGACATTTGGATGTGGTATGATAATTGGTTAGATTTCAGCCCTTTGTGGTTGCGTGAGGATTTACAGGTGTTACGGAACCGGATCCCTAAGGAGGCTACGATTGTATGGCTCAAACAGGAGAGGGATAGACTTCATACTCTACGTCATTTTCATATACTAGAGAATTACTTACCGGAGATGCCAAATGTAAGTAGGAAGGATAAGTTGATATGGACTTTACATTCAAGTGGAATGTTCAATAATAGAGCAGCTCATAACTTACTAGTTGAGCCACGAGAATCAGTCCTATAGGTATATCAATGTGGAAGTAGGTTATGTGCCCCGAAGCTACCTTTTTTTTATAGTTGGTGATAAAAAACAGATCAAGAACTAAAGATTGTTGGTTTGGGTCATATGAACCCTTATGTGTCTTACGTAAACATATGAATGAGACGAGAAATGTAGCACCCTGTTACCGTAAGGTATATACTAGGACGCCTTGCGGACATTCCAGTACATAACCTATGACAATGGTGCACTATGTTCAATCATAACACTTATTTAACATGGCATCATTGATCTTTATTCTCTTGTAAAACATCATAAAGAAAGTCACAATATTTTAAAACCAATTTCCTCCTTTCATTTCATAAAAACCAAATGTCTACATTGACAGTTTCCAATAACATCCGAATGTGTACATCATCATCCTAATACAAAATATACTAAATGAAAGAGAAAATACACAAAATCTATCTAATCTGTCCAAACTCAGTTGACTGACCTTTGAGCCATTTCTTCTTATTCCTAAAAGTACAAGTCTACATTGCTTGTAGCGTCCCTCAGTAGCTAAAGTCTTCTGTCGGTCCTAAAAAGTCAACGTTGTAATTTTGGTGAGTTTTGCGAACTCAATGCGGTATCCATCATCAATGGTTCACTCAATTCATGCAACACATCATACATATATTTCACATCTTTGCCTAAACGATCACATATCACATTCTCATTCAAGAGTAGACAATTTTGCATTTCAATCAATCAAATATACTTATTAAAATGCATATGAAATGTTCATATGACTCTTCTCCAATTTTACGTTGTTGTGACCAAATGCCTAAACTGTCCCGTATCTATTGTGGATACCAGGCTCATTCATATTGTCTCTTATCTGTTAGGGATACATGGCTCATTTTACATAGCGAGCCTTTGGCTCTTAATCACATTTGGAGCTTTAAGCTTAGTTTCGGTGGCTACTCAGGTCACAACTCTCATTATCTGATCATGAATTCAGGTATGGAATGCATCATTCATATTTAGTCAATCATGTCAAAAATCATTTAGTTCGTCACATTCACATACAAGTAGCACTTCAATATCTCATTCATACGTAAAAAATCATCGGACCTTCATTATTCGGAATCAACACAATCAAAATCATATTCATTCAATAATTCAAACATAATATAAAACAAACAATTAATTGAGTGAGATTGTCTAGGTTACTCATAAGTTGCTCCCTAAGCTATTGCCTCAAAGTTCCGGTGACGTTTGAAGGTTGACATTCCAATTCCTCCTCTATATCAAATAACATACACATATCACAATTTGCATAATTACAAATGTTTATTAATGCACATGTATGTATATGAAATATGTACAATGCTTGTTCATGACAATCCAGGATATTTTTCCATTATCCTTGTCATATAATCAATCCTATCTCAAAACTCACCTAATTATAATTTGTACTTAGGTTTATACCTCAATAAAACCATTAAAATCACAATTCATATCTCATTAAATCACTTTCATATTTTTCCAAAAACTGACTTTCGGGTCTACTGTTCTTGATCATTTAGACAATGTAAATGAAGTAATTTGGTAATACTCTCTTCTAGAAAAGTGTTCTCCTATCTCTTAAGTTTCTAATAACACCAAGATCGTTCAATTTGGTTCAATAATCTGAAAGTTATACCCCAAACCATTTCATACTATTCTTATTCTAAAACAGTACACTATACTCAACTTCCATCCAGAAATTGAAAGTCTTAGAGACTGAATTAAAATTCGATTTCTTCAGATAATTTACAGCCCTATGTCTCTAGTTTACTCCAAATCAAAAATCATCTCACTTGAAAATCTACAAGTCAAGATAATAACCAAAATACCAAAGCATGTTCAGTGGAACCATACCAGTTATCATATTCCAGTACTCCTCAACATTTTCATCCTAAAATTCATTAACCCCACTAAATAAATTAAGTTGCGGCCATGTAACATAAACTCACGGCTATGCAAGAGTCACAGGTGTGCGATAAAAACTCACGCCTGAGCACACCAACAAAAATGAGTCACGGGGGTACAACAAAAACTTACGCCCGTGCACACTCAATCAGACCCATCCCATATTTTTCACTCAATCTCTCCCAAATGATTTTAGATTGCTATAATTTTTGGTAGAGATATAGATTAGTGTGTTGCGAGTCCAATGGTTTAAGTCTCACATCATTTGGAGGTCGGGAGAAGAAGATGTGGCCAAAAGATTGAAGGATGTTGCATTAGTCTCTAGCCTTAGAAGTCGCAATCGTGCTTATTGGCTATCAACTTATGAAGTAGCACGATCGCGAGTCTTCTACCTTTAAAGGAAAGTCGCGATCATGCTGAAGCACAATCGCGCTTCCCTATCTTCTCTTCCAAAAATGCTCCGAACCTCTGCACTTTTTCTTCTTCTTTCTTTTCTTAAATTCTTACTCTTCTTCCAAACCAACTTCCCTAACTCTTCTCAACCCCATTTTCTACTCCTATTCAAATAAAATCATTCATAAAAAACTCTAAATTCCATCTCTTCAGCGACAAAATCCCTAATAGATGTAGGTGTATCTGCTATTCAGCAGGAGTCTGAACCTAACACTTCTTCCCATCCCTTTGAGAAAACTTCGGGAACACCAGATCATGGAAGTCAGTTGTTTCAAATGGTATGGTGGACTCCACAGAAGTTAAAGCTTTAACCTACTATCCCCCAGAGGTCAAGGAGGACCAGATATATGTCATTCCTCCTCTAGAGTTAGCTAAGAAGGGAGCTGCTCATTTTAGGTTAGGCCTGATAGGTTTTTTTATAGGTAAGCGACCTATTTTCCTTGTGGTTCAGAGTGCATTAGCAAAATCATGGGTGGTAGAGTTTGGGCTAAAGGAAACCTTAATTACAAGCTTAAACAATTTTCTGTTTAAATTTGATTCAGAGATATGATTAAATTTGGCTCTAGAAAAGGATCCTTGGCATATCTAAGGTAAACCCTTATTTTTGCGAAAGTGGAGTCTGAATGGTGGGGAACAAGAATAGGTTAGGTTTGCCCCGGTGTGGGCTAGGTTTCATAATATACCAGTAGAATACTGGAACACGGAAGGGTTGGGAAGAATAGCAAGTGTTGTGGGACACCCTCTCCTTATGGATACTCAGACGGCTAGGATGTCTAGGATAGCGTATACAAGGATGTGTGTGGAGTTAGAATTACAGAGGAGTTGGCCTTCCTCTTTCCAACTAGCTACTTACAATGAAGAAGGGAAAATAATTTTTAAGGAAATAAGGATTGAGTATGAATGGAGGCCTGATCATCATGCACAGAAGAAGGAATGGGCACCTACAGGGAGATTGTTTGAGACTGGATTACAACAGGAGTTGAAGAAAGGGAAGGAGAAGATACCAAATAGTTTAAATCAGCAAGGAAAGGAGCAGGAATTAATCTCAGAGAAGACAATTTAAAGTAATAAGGAGATTAGAACATCATAGATGCAAATTGAGCAAAGTAAGGGGCAAGGATCTCAATAGATGGATCAAAATTCTGAGATGACAATACAAGTTGATAAAGATGTAAGTACTGTTGGTAGCCCTACTCTTCTAAGCAAGGATCAACAGAAGCAAGACGAATCGAGTGGAGTCCTTGAGGATCCAAACTTCCCTGCTGTAAATCAAGGAGGTACAATTCCTTCCTCTCCTATTTCTAAATTGGTTCCTAATAGTCCTGGTATTATAGGAGGGGCAGAAGGGGATTTTATTGTGAGAAAAAGTAGGAAATCTAAAAGGAAACTAAAGTAGGAGTTGTTTCTGGTTTTTATGTTATGGATTTAGTTTTTTTGGAATGTTAGGGGTCTTAACAACCCTAAAAAATAATTAGCAGTAAATGCTTGTCTTAAGAGATTATTTGTTTCTTTTGTTTGATTGACTGAATCTAGGATTAGATCTCCCTCCTTTTTAAATAATGTATGCTCCTCTTTTTTTCCTAGATGGCTTTCTTACAGTAATGTAGATCATGCTTAAAATGCTAGGGTTGTGTTAGCTTGGAATTTTGATTGTTTTCTGTGTTCTATATGACCAGCTGATTCACTTAGAGTTGACCCCTAGGAACTATTCTTCTTCTTTCTTAGTGACTTAAGTTTATGGGTCTAATAATCTCAACCATGGGAAGAATCTTTGGTCTGATTTGTCTAATATCAACCTCTCTATTGGTAGGCTTCCTTGGATTATAGCGGGGGACTTTAATGCTATTATGTTCCCTCATGAGGTAGATCCTATAAGTCCTTCAGCTATTAATGGAATGAGTGACTTTAGGAAGTGTGTTGAGGGCATTGCTTTGTATGATTTAAATTTTAGTGGTCTAAGTTTTATTTGGAACAACAAGTAATGTAGAGATTTCTTTATTACTAGGAAGTTAGATAGAGCCATCATTAACTCAGCATGGAGCTCTAGGTTTCCTAGCATGGAGCTCTAGGTTTCCCAGTTCTTATGGTGTTATTCATAACCCAAACATCTCAAACCATTCTCCAATAGTGGTTAGGTCCTTAGCAAACATGCAAAAGAGATCTTCTCCTTTCATGTTTTCTAATTTTCTAGCTTCTCAACCTAATTTCCTTCAAACAGTAGAGGATGCTTGGTCTTCTCAAGTTCAGGGTACTCCTATGTTTTGTATTGTGTCTAAGCTTAAGTTGGTTAAAAAAAGCTCTCAAAATTCTTAATTCTGGACAGATAGGTGATGTGAATGTTGGAGTTGAGAGTTTCCAAGTTATTCTTAATAATATCCAGGATTAAATGAGACTTTTTCCTAAGTCTTCTCTTCTGATTGCTAAGGAATCTAAGGCCATTAATGAGTTAATTAGAGCTCTAGATGATCAAGAGTCATTCTTTAAACAGTCTTTCCGTATTAAATGGCTCGGAGAAGGGGATAGGAATACCAAATTCTTTTAGTCTAGAAGACATTCAAGATTAGTTTCTTGAATACTTTTAGGGTTCTATTGGGGATAAAAAGATTCTTCACTCTTTTAAAGAGTTTGTGGAAAATCTTTTCCCTCATTCCTTGCCTAATAATCTTTCTAATTCTCTTATTGCTGAAGTCTCAACACAAGAGATTAAGGAGGTTTTCAATTCTCGTAATCCTAATAAGGCCCCTGGTCTGGATGGGTTTAATGGGTTTTTCTTAAAACAAACCTGGTATATTATTGGAGAGGAAGTTACCATTGCCATCCAAGATTTTTTCCAACATGGAAAACTCCTCAAAGAGCTTAATTCCATTTTTATTTCACTCATTCCAAAAAAAGATCACCCTTCCACAATGTTAGACTATAGGCCTATTTCTTGTTGCAACATGCTTTATAAGGTGATTGCTAAAATCATAACAAATAGGATTAGAGAGATTCTTCCTCACATTGTCAGCCCAAACCAAAATGCTTTCATTAAGAACCGTTGAATAGGGGATAACATCTTGTTGGCCCAAGAGATTTTCAAGAATTATCACCTTTCTAATAACTAGAAGAGATGTGCTTTTAAAGTGGACCTTCAAAAAACCTATGACTCCATACAATGGGATTTCCTCTTAAATGCATTAGTAGTTGTAGGCTTTCCTCAAAAGTTCATAGAATGGATTAAAGAGTGTATAACTTCTCCTTTTTATTCTATTTTGATCAATGGATCTCCCTCTAAATTTTTTAGATGGAAGTCAAGCCTAAGACAAGGAGACCCCTTATCTTCATTCCTCTTCATTATTTGTATGGAATTCTTCTATAGCCCTTCCTTCAAATACCACTGAAGGTGCAAAATCCTTAAACTCACCCATCTCTTGTTTGCTAATGACCTTCTGATGTTTTGCCATGCCTATTTGAGTTCAACATAAATTTTGTTTAATTGCATGTGTACCTTCTCTAGTTTTTCTGGTATGGACATGAATCCTTTCGAGAGTCAGTTTTTCTTATCTCCTGATATGGACCATTTGACTCATCAAATGGAAGTTATTTTTGGGATCAAGAAAGCTACTCTCCCCATAAGATATTTGGGGGTACCTCTCTTAACAGGTAGGTTATCTAGTAGGGAGTGCTTACCCTTATTGGAGAAATTTGATGCTAGGATTAACAAATGGAATGATAAAAACCTTTCCTATACTGGTAGACTCCAATTGGTAATTTTTGTCCTTTCTTCTTTTCAAGTGTACTAGTCTACCCATTTCATTCTTCCTTCTTCCATCCTTAAAGATATAGAGTCTAAAATTAGGAATTTTTTGTGGGCTGGGAAGGTGGCTTCCAAATCTCATGCTAAGGTTAAATGGAGTGACGTTAGTAGACCGAAAAGGGAGGGAGGTTTAGGGATTAAACATTTGTCTATATGGAATAATGTTCTGTTAGGGAAAAGGATATGTTATATGTTTTATGATAGTGAAGCTTTGTGGGTTAAGTGGGTGCATACTATTATTTTGAAAAGGAAAAATTTCTGGAGTGCCCAACCTACTAATAATAGTTCATGAAGTTGGAGAAATATCTTATTTGTGAGGGATAAAATTGGGAAACAATTCAGATTTAGGATAGGAAATGGAAACTCTACTCTTTTATGGAAGGATCCTTGGCATCCTAAAGGAATCCTGAAGAACTTCTCTTCTCCGAGAGTGATCAATGGGTCGGAATTACCTATGACAACACGAATCTCCAAAGTTATCAGTAATAATGAGTGGAGCTGGCAAGAGATAACTGTAGAGATCATAGGTAACCTAGAGCCCCTACTGTACCAACCAAATTGCTTTAGACCTGTTTGTTTGGAATGGTTAGCTAGCCTTCAAAAAAGTATATTAATGGTTCAACCTATAATTTCTTGAGACCTCCAATACAGAATGTTCCTTAGCATAAACTAGTTTGTTTTAAAAGTAGCAGCCCAAGGTGTTCTTTCATACTATGGCTGGCTTTTCTCAAAAAGTTGCAAACACGGGATAAACTTCTCTATCTCCATACTCCTAATCACTGTTCCTTATGTACCTCGGATAATGAGACTATTGATCACTTGTTTTTTGAATGTTCTTTCTCTAAAACTATGTGGGAACAATCTCAACCACTTCCAAATACACATTCCCAATCAGACAAACCTTCAATCCATTCGCATTTGGTTTAACCAATCCTCAAATATCAGAACCTGTGACATTAACCTTTTCCCCATCCTCCTTTCTGTTGCTGTCTATAACCTTTGGACTGAAAGAAATACTTGAACCTTCAAAAAATGAAGCCATTGATGTGGGGAGCCTATACTCCAAATTGATCTTTCAAGTTATGGAACATCTCAGCTCAAACACAGTGTGAAGGGTAATTGCTGAAGTACTTAATCTCTAATAATTTTTCTGCTGGTTTGTTCTTTCAGGTGTGCTAGATGGAGGTCCAAAATTTCTTCGGTTATAAAGCAGAAGTGAAGACAGGTCCAGGAAACATTCTTGTTTCCAGTCAGCAAAATTGGCAGGCTATGGCCTTTCCTGAAATAGATAAGATGATTTCTAGGAATAAGTTCACAAACATTAACAGATGGAGAACCATCTCCTACGATTGGAATCCAGCAGACTTGTTAAGGGTATATCAATGGAAGTATGTGAGTGGAAACATCATCTCACTCTCCATCTTATGTTGCGTTGTAGGTTAATTTGGATTGTAATTAATTGATGGTTGATTAATAGTGCTGTAGATTGTTTGTTGGTAAACTTGTGTTCTGGTTAGATGAGCTAGCTCTATAAGATTTTTTGGTAGGAAGGTTGTAGTTGTTCTTGGTTGTTTGCGTTTTGTTGTAAGGAAGTGTTGTAGCTTCCTCATGTATTTACCTTATGTTTCCTTTTGGTAGGTAAGACATTACTCCTCAAGTAGTCTCCAATAGTGTACATAACATTTTTAATTTGTATAAAATCTTCTGATTTACCAAAAACAAAAATATAGAACATGCTTAATACATGACAAACAAGGCTTAAAGAAATTGAATGAGAAAACAAAATGTAACTAGTTCCCATGTCATATCAGTGTCTAATACTATTATTGCATCAGATTTAGGAGGTTTAAGATATATAATCAAACTGGTGCTACTGTGCTATTTGTTTTTGGCTCTTAGCTTGTTAGTATTTTAACCCATAAAATTTTAGAAGCTAATTGGTATCGATGTGAAAGTTGGACAAGCACTAGTTAGTTATTTACTTTTAGAAGAATTTGATTTTTAGATCAATTTGCCTTTCTAAAGTTATTTAGTTATTTCTAATTAGGTTATGATAAGGAGAATATTCCTTTCCTTTCAGAATTCTAGTTTAAGGATTTTATACTTATTAAGGTTATCTTATAGATGTAATTGTGATCAAATCTTTAAGAATAAAATTTCATAGCTTTTTTTTCACTTTTGTGAGAATTTTTTCTTTGTTCTTTAACTAGAAATTAATATGATCTTATAAAAGCATTTTGTTGTGATCAAAACCCTTAGAACTTTGGTTATAACAACTAGATTTTATTAGGGTTGAGTTTCTTTACTTAATTTTAAATACGATCCTAGAGTTCTAATTCTGAGTAATTTGTGTTTTAAGTGATTTGGAGTCTAAAGTTCACATCATGGTTGAAATGTCAAGGCAATAGTCGTAATGCGAAAGTAGAATCGAAAAGCTTCAAAACATATTTCAGATGCTAAAAATACAGAACACTACACGAACGCGATAGGTAGGCTTCTCTGCTTCTATTTCTCTTTGGGGCCTCTGCGAGAAAAGAAGAGTTCGAAGACGAGAGTAAAAGAGTGAAAATCAAGAGAATGTTTTTCCATATAATATTAGAGAGGAACATGCAACTGCATCCTCGCTACTTTGGTCGCAATCTCAGAGAGAATCTCGCCGCTAAGCTCATGAAAGATGTCGAGGGCACTTGCAGGTTTACTTCTTCTTCTTTACTTTATCAGACCCACAATTCGTTCTGCTCCTATCTAATTGACGGTGCGATTTTTTTTTCTGTAAATAAGGGAATTTCTTTAACCGCCCAATCTGCTTCTGTTTAAAGGCACCGATTTGTTGAAGAAATAATGATGTGACTGGTTGTTTGGGCTGACTCGTTGTTAATAGATGGAATAGCGACCGGAGAAAACGTAAGGGTCTTTGGGCCCTTATGCTTATTCTCTGTGTAGACCTGAGAGGGGGAAGGAAAAGGAACTCCATTGGATGATATTTCTAACTCTTGAAGCAACATGTGATATGAGTTGACAAGAAAACTTTGTTGTCAGTCCTATTTATTTATGTGAACAATGTGCTGTAATTTGGAGTCTAAGAAGCCCTCATGTCGATCTCAGCTAGAAAAGGGAAGAATACTGTTTACATCGTAAATACCTCAAAATGAATTCAGAGATCAATCTTTCTGATGGTTGAAACTGAAAGCCAATTAAAAGATCAATGATTCTGATGGTTGAAAATAAAAACTTTTGCACATTTTTAGTGCTGAACGATGACAAGACCACTTTTTTTTTAATGTTTTATGCCATTTTTGTTATCCCTCTTATTTGCAATATAGCATGTGTTTTTAGTTTCATGATGCTCTAAGCGCAAATCATAGTTTCAGCATTCCTTAAACTGCTTTGTGGTTGATAATTCTTTAACTAGTAAAAGAAGTCTAGGAATAACCAACTAAAAAGTTCTCTAGATATTGGCAGTGGAAGACATGGGTTTGTGGTGGCAATAACAGGCATAGAGAACATTGGAAAAGGATTAATCCGAGATGGGACAGGATTTGTGACATTTCCTGTTAAGTACCAGTGTGTTGTATTCAGACCATTTAAAGGAGAGATACTGGAAGCTGTTGTTACCATGGTGAACAAGGTATGCATCCCTCTCTTACTAATCAAGTGATTTCAGTGTTGCATATAAATTTTTGTGGACTTGTAATGTGGTCAATTTATAACTCTATTCACATTTCATGCAGATGGGTTTTTTTGCAGAAGCTGGGCCAGTTCAAATTTTCGTTTCAAACCATGTAAGTTTTGTGTAACATTTGATAACGTGTCTCTAACAGGATTTTGAGCTTCATGTCTTACTTTGTGTTACGGCATTGTGCTTTTTCTTTATATTCATGAATTTTTGACTCTCGTAAGTTGCAGTTAGAATATTTTCAGTGACATGATGTTGGCTACCTTAGTAGACATGCATGCGTTGAATATATTCTGGAGGAAGGTTGTCTTCCAGTTGAAAGTCCTGCTTTGTTGTTCTGCTTTTCCATCTTTTGATGTAGGCCAGACCAAGTAAAAGCAAGTACAGCAACAAGGGAAAGAGAATCAAGAGGAGAGAGAGAGGGGGGTGGGTGGGGGGTACTGCACTTTGCTTTTCCACTTGTCTGATTTTGTGAGTCTTACCAGTAGTATAGTTAAGGTTTTGGGGACTTGAAAATTTTCTTATGAAGATTGTGGATAGTTTGCACGAAAGGCACTTCTCTTTTCCTCTCATTCTAGGCAGGCTTATATTTTCAGTATTCTGTCCTAAATTAGTCTTGCAAAAAGGCTGTTCCTTATCTTTTTTCTTTTGGCTCTTATTGGACCAATTTATGGGCGATTACCAAGACCCCTACCCAGCCTCTTCTGTTACTGAACTCCAGACCTTAGTTTCTAGGATGAGGGATTGCTATGGTAGGGTTCCCTTCTTGCTTCAGGACTTCTCATTGCTGTTTGTTTGCATTGATCTTCTATAAAAACATTTGCAAGTTTTC
The DNA here is from genome assembly GCA_025629945.1 of Erythroxylum savannarum. NCBI lineage: Eukaryota > Viridiplantae > Streptophyta > Magnoliopsida > Malpighiales > Erythroxylaceae > Erythroxylum > Erythroxylum savannarum. The sequence goes on along the minus strand of JAOTAW010000001.1, from coordinate 11,535,033 downwards.
CTTTCTTCGTGCTCTTGAGGATGAAGCGGAATGGTCTGACTCTCGAAATTATAGGGTTTTATAATTTCATCTTGTATGCATTATGTACTGATGTTCTCTTTCTGTTTTTTGTAGCTGATACCAGATGACATGGAGTTTCAGTCTGGGGATATGCCAAATTATACAACTTCTGATGGATCAGTATGCTCTGATTCCACCTTATACTTGACAGAGAATGGGTGGGTTTCTTAACATTTTTATTTGAATGGTTTATTGCTGTTTTTCAGGTTAAAATTCAAAAGGACTGTGAAGTGCGACTAAAGATCATTGGAACTCGAGTTGATGCAACAGAAATTGTAAGTTTTTTAAGTTTATTGCAGCTTAGTGGTTGATATGTCTTACCATTTTTTCTTTTTCGTCAAAGGTCAGGGGCTTTAGTGTGTGAAACTATGTTTGTTTTGGGTTAAGGTTAATTTACATAACCTAGAATTTATTACAGTGGATCCAGGTTGGGTTGATGGCTGGCCCCACTGGCGGTTGTACCGATCAGTTTGGGTCTCTCGGCGCGATTTATTTATTTTGTATAAATAATTGTTTCTATGTGTTTGATACCTTAAAAGAGCTGAGGAAAATTTTGAAATCTTGAAGAATGCCATGATATTTTGAAGTTCTATCCTTGTTACTCATGCGCAGTATATGTATGTAGTGCACATACCATTTGTAATGAAGTCTAATGGCATTTCCCTTTGTATTTTTGCAGTTTTGCATTGGCACCATAAAGGACGACTTTTTGGGTGTGATTAATGACCCTGCAACCGTTTAGTGTTACTTTAGAAGATACCATGCAGTTTCTTTCTATGCATTGCAGAATGTCTGGTATTAAGCGTGCGAATTTAAGATCAGACCCCTTTCAGAATATGATGCTATACTTCACGAAGTGAATTAAAACTTCAGTTCAAGTACAGTGAACGTTGTCCCGGATTTTGTTGTATCCTTAAAACTTGAAGGACATCGTTGTTGCAGGTTAAACGCTTGTAATGTAGTTGGTGCCTTAGAAAGTGAATAAATCACTCCGTCGTTGCCTTTGGTTTACCATAATGGATATGGATGCCCAATGGTCGTTTCTCTGTTATCCAATGTTGCCTGCTTGCCAGACCGATAGGTTTCCAAGTTAGCTAATTTGAGTTTATAATAAATAAAAGCCTACTTATGATAGCCATAACAGCCTAGTGAATGTATATTTTGGTTTAAATTTTATACAGATAAAAATTAATAAGCAAAATTTTTTTTTTGGTATAGAACTTTGTCTTAAATGAGACAGTAGCTGGGAAGAAGATGTTGAATTGAATCTGTTACATGAACATGACATGTTTACTATTATTATGAACGCCTCGATTTCCAAATTCTATATCCGTTCCCAGCGAATAAAAATCCACCGACTTCATTTCCTGTATGGTTATGGAAGAAGATAAAAGGAGTTTTGCAGCAGCCACCAAAAAGCACTTGCCATTTCTTCAAAAAGTCTGATTTACCATGAAACTTGAAGACCATTCTCACCAGTAGTAAGAAGCTTTAGACAGTCTCAATGTGGGCTTTTCACTGTCCTCAACACACGCATCCCCCATTGCAGGCGAGCTGCATAACTCGTTCATTTGTAAAACCAGTGATTTGTTCCATAGCCTTGAACCCAACTACCACGGCAGCCAATAACAATCAATTAATTCAGTCTTTGTGCAAGCAGGGCGACCTTAAACAAGCACTTAAGCTACTGTCTAGCGAGCCCAATCCCACCCAACGTACTTATGAGCTTCTACTTCTCTCTTGCACTCACCACAAGTCTGTTGTTGATGCCCAACACGTTCACCGCCACCTTCTCGCAAATGGATTCGATCAAGACCCTTTCTTGGCCACTAAACTCATCGGTATGTATTCTGCTTTCGATATGATTGATCATGCGCGCAAGGTGTTTGATAAAACTCAGAGGAGAACTCTTTATGTGTATAATGCTTTGTTTCGAGCGCTTAATCTAGTTGGTTGTGGAGAAGAGGTGTTGGATATGTATCGGCGGATGAACTCTATCGGCGTTCCCTCAGATGGTTTTACCTACACTTACGTGCTTAAAGCTTGTGTGTTATCGGAATGTTTGATGTCATTGCTGAGCAAGGGAAAGGAGATTCATGGCCACATTCTGCGGCATGGATATGAGGATCATGTCCACATTATGACCACTTTGGTTGATATGTACGCGAAATATGGTTGCGTCTCATATGCTGCCTGCGTTTTTGGTAAGATGCATGTGAAAAATGTGGTGTCCTGGAGTGCTATGATAGCGTGCTATGCTAAAAATGGGAAGCCCTTTGAGGCATTGGAGCTTTTCAGGGAAATGATGCTTAAAACACGAGATACAAGCCCAAATTCTGTGACAATGGTCAGCGTGCTGCAAGCTTGTGCTGCACTTGCTGCTTTAGAGCAAGGGAGGCTGCTCCATGGCTACATTCTTAGGAGGGGACTTGATGATATATTGCCTGTTATAAGTGCTCTTATAGTAATGTATGCGAGATGCGGTAAGCTTGAATTAGGGCAACGTATTTTTGATCAGATGGACAAGAGAGACGTTGTTTCATGGAATTCTTTGATTTCTGGTTATGGGGTTCACGGGTTTGGGGACAAAGCGATCCAAATTTTTGAGGAAATGATAGACCAAGGCGTGTTGCCAAGTCCTGTTTCATTTGTAAGTGTGTTGGGAGCTTGCAGCCATGCAGGACTTGTTGAGGAAGGGCAGAGGCTATTTGAGTCAATGCGAAGAGAGCATGGTATCTACCCTAGTGTAGAGCATTATGCATGTATGGTGGATCTTCTTGGACGTGCCAATCGGTTAGATGAAGCAGCTAAACTGATAGAGGAAATGAGGATTGAACCAGGACCTAAGGTTTGGGGTTCTCTTCTTGGATCATGTAGGATTCATTGTAACATTAAGCTTGCAGAGAGGGCAAGCACGAGGCTTTTTAAGCTTGAACCCAAAAATGCTGGGAATTATGTGCTTCTCGCAGACATTTATGCAGAAGCTGGAATGTGGAATGAGGTAAAAAGAGTGAAAAGGCTCATAGAAGCTCGAGGACTACAGAAAGTTTCAGGTCGCAGTTGGATAGAAGTTAAAAGGAAAATGTATTCATTTGCGTCTGCAGATGAGTTTAACCCGCAAAGTGAGCAGCTTCATGCGTTGTTGGTTAAATTGTCGATGGAGATGAAGGAGAAAGGCTATGTGCCACAGACGAAAGTGGTGCTTTATGATCTTGATGCTGAGGAAAAGGAGAAGATTGTTTTGGGTCATAGCGAAAAACTAGCTGTTGCTTTTGGACTTATCAATACCGGCAATGGGGAGATCATCAGGATTACAAAAAATCTGAGGTTATGTGAGGATTGTCATTCCTTTACAAAGTTTATCTCAAAGTACACAAATAAGGAGATTCTAGTAAAAGATGTCAATCGGTTTCACCGCTTTCGAGATGGCATTTGCTCCTGTGGGGATTATTGGTGATGCTATGCCACAACTAATGTCTTCTTGTTTTCCTTTCATAGTTTTATTAGACAATAGAGAGATCAATAATTGGTCTATATATACAATTATTCAACAAAAGTCCAGATCTTTTTATATAAGCTGTTTAGTATAGATGGGAATAGCCATTAAATTCAAACCCTGGAAAGTATGGTAACCTCTTGTGAATAGATAGGCAATTACCTCACCTGGAACCCTTAAAATCAGTTAGGAACAGAAAGGAATCCACAATAATTGATTGATACAACGGATCATATTCGAGTATAATGGCAAAGAAAGTAGTGCTTGTGCACTTGATAGTTAATAACCTGGTGCTATCACGTTACAAAAGATCTGCTCATACGGTAATTTGATAAGATACATTCCAATGTTGCTTGCAAGGGGCGGAATAAACAAAAAAAAGAAGCAAAATTTTCCCTGCGGTGCTTTCTTTTTTCATTGAACAGTCACAGAACCATCTTGTTTCATCTTGATGAGACTTTTTTCGATGTTCCTAAGCACTGGTTTATAGCTGTAAAGGCAAATGTTGGACCATGTTAAACCATATAACATATCAATTCACGCAAAGTTGGGGAAAATCGAGAAAAGAGGGAGAAAATAACTTACAGGCGTCCAAGCTCATTGTACGCTTGAGTTGATTGTTGGAGTTTTGCTAATAGCTGCATGACCTCCCCTGATAATGCTTCTGCTTTACTTTGCTCTTTGGCAAGTTGACCCTAAAATGGTATATACAGTGACCATGAGATAATAATAACTTTTGAACCACTGTTTATGATTTTTCCATATCTGGCAATTGTATGCCCCA
>JAOTAW010000001.1:11497630-11508816 GCA_025629945.1 Erythroxylum savannarum | reverse complement strand
TTTTAATTCAGTTTCCAGGGGAGTAATCTAAAGACTCAACCGAGCAGCCGATCAACAAGATTATGTAAGTTCGCATACAACAATAAGGGTTGACAGAGCACATAGAAAGTCGAGAAGCCCGTGATATATGGAAGGATAAAGCTTTAGTGCAGATAGCGAGACATCTTGGGATATCTATTCCACCTTTATCATCTGGAGCAACTGTTTCATCTTCAACTCCATAATAGTATGAGGCTCCACAACCTTAGGATCCTCCTTTGAAGAACTTTCCAGATTCATCACAGGATTGATGGATGCTTTGTTTTGGTTTTTCCTTTCTTTCTCTTATTATTTGTGCATATTTTTCCTATTTTCTTTGTTATTTATTTTATTTTGCTTGACCATTAGTGCAGTGTTATTTTATGGTATCTTATTTTGATTTCCATGTTCTATATTTATTTATTTTTATTATTTTATTTTATCTGTTTATCCTTTTTCTTTATATTTTGCAAGGATGGATGTATCTAATATAGGATGGATCTTCCTTCAATTCAGAACTCTATACATCTTTTTATTCAGGCAAATACCAATTCAAACATTTCTCAATTTTTTTGTTATTGTTATTTTACTTTTATGTGCTTCAATTGTGTACATTATGGACAATGTATAATTTTAAGTATGAGGAAGGGATTTCTTAAGTTTATTATAATCTTTTTATTAAATCTTATTAATTAACTGATATCATGAGTTAGTTAAAATAAGTCCACATTACTTTAGATTATTATTGATTATTGAATTGAATTAGTATACAAAAGGATGAAAGTTAAAATAAACTTGCTTTTATAAGTCATATTTTTAGTAATTACTGAGATAATTAATTTGAATGAGAATTACATATTATTTGAGCACAAGAACATTTTGTGAGCATTTGAGCCTTAGAGCAAATACATTATTATTTTAAGATCTTTTATTTTTTCATGTCTATTATCATACATAGATAATTTTAGAACTTGCTTTTATTATTCATACTAAGATCACAATTGTTAAATTGGAACCATTGAAATGATAAAAGCATTTAGATTCAACCTTTTGTTTAGCCTATTTTCTTGATAATTATCCCCCACATTGTATCCCTTAGGAGTAACTAATTTTAAAACTTAGTCTTTTCATTGATTATAACCACATTATTAGCCTTTACTTTATTTTTCTTGAAGCCTTTTATTTTTTTCGAACCCTGAAGGTTACTTGAAACTTAAAATTTAAAAGCGTCCGATATTTCTTTGATTGTTGGTACATGATAAATACTTAAAAAAATGATGCGAGGATAATAAGTGAAAAAAATATTAAAGCTATGGTACCAATGGAATTGTGGTGTGAGGACTTATATTGTGAAGAAATAAGTTGCATGTATATTTTTATGTAGATTTCCTTTAATATTATCACTCTTTTTATTATCCCTATCATACCCTAACCTAAGCTTCATTAAAACCTTGTATTAAGACCTTTTGATTTTTGTTTCTAGTTTACTTATAAGTGGTGGAGATATGATTTTATTGCAAGCTTATGATGAAAAATCCTTCTATGCATTGATTGAGAGTTCATATAATTTTTTCCCTAAATACTTTGAGTGCATTGAGTGAATCCTTAGTGAGGGCATAAAAATTTGTACTTTCGATTTCAAAAAGATTATATATGCTATTTATCTTAATATTGACTTATAAAGGTTGGCTTTATAATGACTTGAATCTAATTATATGTTTTGATTGATATGATATGTTAACTCAGAGTGTGAATGGACATGTTGAGGTTAACAAGGGATGAATGTTTGTAAGCTCGATGATTTAGAATATGACTTGTTTGAAGACAAGCAACAACTTAAGTATGAGGATATTTGATAAACGATTAATTGACTATATTTATATACTCATATTTCGTATGTTTTACTTGTTATTTAATAGTTTTATAGTATTTTTTTATACTTATTTCACTTTAAGTGTGTTTGTAGGTGATAATTACTTCATAGACCAAGGGAAGATGTACTCTGGGTGAAATTATGGCAAGGAATGGAAGAATTGGAACAATTGTGGATTTACAAAGCTATGTATAATGATTGTGTAAGTCACTATAAACATGTGGAATTTCAACAACACAATTCTTGCCTAAGGTATTTTTTGAGATACAAGGTCACCTACACGTCCATGTAAGTGACCATGTATATCTTAGAATCCCTAATTTTTACTACAAAATGATATTATTAAAGGCTACATAAAGGGAGGGAAATTAGAAACGTTTCTTAGTTGTAAGAAACACAAAGAAGAGTCAGTTTTGATTAGAGAACAAGAAAAACATGAAGATTACATCACAAGATCTGATAAAGATCATCTTTCAGTCCAAACTACAAGAAGATTTCATTAGACAAAAAGGAGATAAAAATTATGAATTCTTTTATTTCTATTTGTTCTTTTAAATATTTGTTATTGGATTTGTTTTCTATGTATAAACTAAATTGTTTAGTACCTAATTGTGATGAACCCTAAGTTGTGATGATAATATAATATGGTATTTTATTAATGCAATTTTATTGATTAATTTATTATTCAATAATTCGTTGAATTCTTGAACTAATATATATGAAATATTAATCCAATATTTGATTTTATATAATTGAAATTGAAAAATCCTTTTGTTTGAATACCTCTATCATAATTAGAAAGATTTGCATGCAAATTTAGAGATAGATCGACATAAATCCTTTAAATTAGGGTCAAATGTGATAATAAAATTAACAAATCAATAATGCAATCTTAAAAATTTTAGCTATAAATTTTCAATTAATTAATGATGATTAGTTGTTGATATTCTTGATAAAAATATTAACAAAAGATGAGAATTTTTACATTGCAATAATTAATAATTTAATCATACGATAAAAGGTTAGAATTTAAAATATCTTGGGATTCATCATGTAAATGCTACTGATTTGATATTGACTATTTGTATTATTTCCTTTATCTGTGTTCATTATTGTGTCTATTTTAGTTTAGTTTATTTTCTTTAATTTTCAATTAAATTCACAACCTAATTCGGCAATTAGATAAAAGAAAAAAGGTTAATATAAGTACTTACAGCCTTTCCTACTTGTCACTACACCATGCACTTATGGTTAAAACTTATAAATCTTTATAAATAAAATAATTCAATCATGTACTTAAGCCACCTGTAACAATAAGAAGATGCTAAATTGATAATGTCGCTTCAAATTAACAGAATAGAGTTTAATAATCAAAATGGCATCAACCAAGATCAAACCTATATCAAATGATTCGGGAAGTACCCAAAATGGTAATTAAGGCGATTTCTCTTCGTAGACCTCTTTAAACAGGAGAAAAAATGGCATATATAAGCAGGGAATGGAACAGCAGTCTTTTTCACTCTTCAAAAACAGTTCAAAACAGCCCATTGAAAGAATGTGATATAATCCCAATCCTATAATCCACACATAATACTAGATAAGAACAGTTTAATACAAAGTGACAACTAGATGAAAATATAAGCAATCCCAACAAGTAGCAGTTAGTGAATTCAGTTTTAAATCAACAGTAATAAAGATGATGGAAAATATCAAAGAAATTGTAATATTACACAGCACAGAGAAGTTTTGATTCATATTACAGGCCTCCAAGACATCAAAATTCTCCACATGTTTAATATCACGAAATGGGTTTCTCGCTTCAACACTCCCTTTCCTTCCTGTTTTTGTGCACAAATTGCTGAGTAACATAATGCATATTTAAGGAATCGAAAGAAAGAGCAAAAATACTACGAAGATAAACATCAACAAGAACAAAGAGAATTAATCTATAGGGCTGCAACAAAGTTAGTAAGTAGTATAGTAATATCCAGCTGCTGGCCCAACCCCATTGGGAGGTGGCATTCCATAAGGCATCATTGGCATAGGACCTGGGGGGATGTACCCTGAACCACTAATCTTGGCCAAACTAGTTTGGCCTTGCATACCATCCCTAGCATACTGCTGCCATATCACCTGCTCATGTACAAGCAACTGTTGTTTCTTCTCCATATCAGCCATTTGCACATATGAAGGAGGTGGGATAGTCAAAGAAGCGGCAAACGGATCCTGATTGATAACCTGTACTGATCCATCTGGAGCTGGGAGAGCCAACACAGGAGTTGAGCTCTTCCCAGGTCCTGGCAATGCAACGCTGCTGGAACTTCCTCCACTCAATTGAGTAGAATTCACTTGTTGTCTTACCATTCCCTGATCATACATGCCATTTAACAACAAAGGATCAAACCCGCCACCCAGAGCTGCTTTTTGCCTTGATAAGTTGCTGGCAGATTCAACTAGTGCTAATTCCCAGTCTGCCTTGCCAGGCTCAGCAGCTGGAGTCTGCCAAGCTGAGGTGACTTTAGGCTCTCCGTTGGAAGGGAATGCTTCCCAAGATCCATTTCCATTATTAGCAGGAGTTCCAGCAAACAAAGCCAACGCCAATTTGTTTCCCTGGTCATCTGCACTAACATCATCATCTCTCAGATTCACCAAATCTTCAGTAACCTGAGGCTGTTGAGGCTTATCCTCCAGCTCGGGTGGAGGTGGTGGAGGAGGTACGTAATTCTCAGGTGGAGGCAATGCCTTGATCTCATTCATATCGAGTACCGGTTCCTCTTTCTGAACTGCAGGAGGAATCTCCTCTTTCTGATCAGGACTCTTGGGCCTCTTGGCTCTATCCCTAACAAACTCCTCCAACGTCTCCAATAGCTTCCCCGTGATCCTCTGAACTTCTGGATACTCCGATGATCGAGCCACACCAGTATCCTTACACCAATTATAAAACCCAATCAGCTCATCAATCTGCTTGGCCGCACTAGCATAGCAATCAAATGCCTTAACACAATCATGATACTCCATGTCAAAGAACGTATCAAGCAGAACAGCCAAAACCTCACAAATATCCCCATACAGCTGAAAGCTCTCTTTCACAATTGGATAGAGAGCGATCAGCACCATCCTACTATTCTTGGCCAATCCAGTTGGTCTACACGACAAGAACCGATCCAACAACCTCTGCAAATGTCCCATCTTCCCAAATATCCTCTCGGGCTTCATTTCCCTCAAAGGAGTAATTGCCTTTTTCTCTTCTCTCCCCTCTCTACCAACTGCGTCCGCCATATCTCCGTACGACCTTGACCTCGTCTTCATTCCATAGCTCCCATGTCCACTCTCACCCCTATAGTCTCCATAATCATTATACTCGTAAGCTCGCCCTGGCGGCGGCGACCTGAAATCACCTCTTCCTCCATATTTCTCAAGCTCACCATGAGCACTACCACCACCACTACCTTTCCGATCAAACAGTATCATTTCAAGTCTCTGATCTAAAAACATAGCGTAAGTCCTCACAAAAGCAGAATGATCCCAAGAACTCGAGTGAGCTTCATCTCTGAAATCCGACATATTCAAAAGCCTAGTTCCTCTCCTCGTAGCGTACAAGATCTCTTCCTGAAACAACGGATCGCCGTCGTTTAGCAGGCGGTGGACGAGCATCAGAGCCTTGAGCGCCACAATCCAGTCGCGCGTCTTTCCCAAACGCTTCGACACCGCCGCTACGCACGAGTGAACGTACCCGCGTGAGTACGAGGTCAAGTTCAAGATCTCGCGTATGTACTTCTCGTTGGCCGGATCGTCGTCATGACTCGTCGCTTTCACGATTGCGACTTCGAGCTCCGGGGCGCTGTTGCTCGCCACTTTAGCTATGCCAATGCTTGTTTGGTCCTTCACCGTCCCGATAGCTTTGCGGATCGTGCTCGGAGCCATCTCGACCGTCGATTCAACACTCCTTCACCGCTTCAACTGTAGGATTCAGTACATACCATTTCAATTTCCTTAGATCAGAGTTCAACCATTAATTTCAGTTGTAATAAATAATAATTGTTTAAACCATAAACCAAAAACTGACTTACCAGTGCGGTCGCAGCAAAGGTATTTCAGATCTGTAACAGTTGGTTCGGATCCCCTTCACCAAGAACGTCGAGAAGTCCTGTCCGTTTGTCTTTAGCTTGTGTGCGCGCGTGTGTATGTGTATAAGAGTGGAGGAGAAGCATAGAAAATGACTTGGAAACTAATTAAAACGTTAAATGAAAGAAAACGGTAGATTTAAATAATGGGTTGAGGTCCGGAAAGAACGTGGAAGAAAAAGAGCCGTAGATCTGATCAGAGATGTGGGAGGAAAATCTACATTGGCGTAGGTGTCTGGAGGTGTGCGCTTGTCGGAAGGCACTGAGAGGTTTTTTTTTTTTCTGAAAAAGTAAACAGGCATTTGAGCGTTTTGTTGGGTGTTTTTTTAAAGAGGTTTTCAACAAAAGGTCTTTGATTCTCTGCATACTGTGTGCGTGACATTAACGCGTCCAGCCTCAGCATACGACGCGTACGGTCCACGACGATGGTAACTTTTTTTGTGTTTTTTTATTAATATTTTGATGATTTTACAGTTGGATCTTATGTCTATTGTCGGCGTGGATGATGATCCAGTTGCTGCCGGGACCCGCCGATTGGTCAAATTTTGCGATGAAAGTAGGGAAAACGTTATTTGTAGTCATACACAATTTAGTGGCCATATAATAAGTGTACTTTCCCGCGTATCGGCCTGTAATTTTTTTAGTTGTCTTTCCCTTTTAAATTTTTTTTAAATAAAGTGTATTTTCATTTCTTATCCATTTTAATAAAAGTAAAAAACGTACATTGATTTTGGAATTATTGATGGACACGGGAGCTGCTGAAGTCTTGTAAAAATAGACACAGGAGATGAAGTCTTGTAAAAATATATTAACTTACCTTGAAATATATTTATTTCATAAATTAAAAATTAACAAAATTTTATTTTTTGACTTTACTTTTTTCCCCATATCAAGTAATTATGCTTCTAAAATTGTATTTTGAGTTGTTGTGCATATGCAGAACAAATTATTTCATTTTTGATATTAATATAAGTATCAATTTTCAACTTTATGTCTTTATCAAAAAGTGATGTATTTGAATCAAAACTTGAATTTATTAAAATAAGCGAGTAAATAAGAGATATTAAAAACTAATTTTACGGTAATTTGATAAATAAATTCATTTCTCGATACTCAATTGAGATTCTATTAAACTTTTCTTTTAATTAGGTAAAGAGAAACTTCCATACAAGTTTCTTTATTTGTTTCAAGCAGAAAGGAACTTTTTTAAAATCTTTCTTATGGTCAAAAATAATTATAAACCTTTTTAAATCAAACAAGTTAAAAATGACAAGAAAATCTAAACCCCAATCTGATTTGGCTTGAGTTAACCATATTTTGGATCGAATATAGAATTTTTTGCAAAAACAAAATTTGGGCTTTGATCGGGTTTAAGCCCTTTTCATGTTTTTAACTAAGATTGAGCTTAGCTCTTTTCTTGAGCTTTGGTCGAGTCTAAGCCCAATGCAAAGCCTAACTTCTTTCATATACAAAACAACGTTGTTTTATATGCGTAGCAAAATAAAGTCATTTTATATATTGATTGATGTGTTATAAAACCGAAACAAAAACTTAAGAGTATTTGAGAGAGGAGAATATCATTCTTCTTATAAAAAATTGTTTTCTTTACATCAAGTTCACCCTTTTATTTATAGTACAAAATTTCTAATAAAATATTATCATGATAATAGAAGTGGCACACTAACTATTAAGTGGTGCACTAACAATTAAGTGGCACACCATATTATTTCTATCTTTTATAACATATCGGAATTTTTTGCATTTTTCTACTATATAAAAAGTAACACTGTTTAAAGTCACTTCTTTTTTTTTTCTTTGATCCAAGTTACCTCTACTGTCCCACTGTATAAAAAATTAAATATGAGACTGTATGATATTTTGAAATATTATATTAGAAGCTTGCACTGTCCAATCTGAATATTAATTTTTATATTCATGAAACTAACTAGTAGTTTCATGAAATAGAACAAGTTGTGCATGATCAGAAACCTTGGAATTTAAAAATGGCGAACCCAACCAACTTTTAGTAATAAAATTTATATAAGTTAAGTGAGATCTAAATTTGCTCGACACTGGAGACAAACAACTTGTCGTTGTTTTTTTGATAGGTTTATGTCATTGTCATAAACTAAAAACAACCGATTCATTTTTAAAATTTTAAAATTTTACTTAATCTTTAATTAATTTTATAATAATATAATACCTAGATTTTTTTTACTAATTTAATTTCTGATTTTTAAAACATTTAATAATATTATGTATTTTTAGACTTTTTCAAACCTCACATTTTAATATAATTAGATGGTATTATTATTATTATTATATTCAAAACGATTAAATTAGCCGAAGATGTGAGGACTGTGGAGTCAATGTACTAGGGAATGTGACAGGTGGAAAAGAAACTGATACTTTGTTACTAATGGTGGCTCTATGATCTGGAGGGGCATCAAGACTACTTGGCCTATAGTTTTTAAGGGACTGAATTGGACGATCGGCGATGACCTTAGGATCTGATTTTGGCTTGATCCCTGGATTCCGGGAGTAGGTCCGCTTCTCACACATACTACATCCTCCGTCCTGGAGTCCGACATTCACCACTGCGTGCAATATTTTACGGACAATGTCAGTAATTGGAACTGGGACGCCTTTTAATCCTGTCTGCCTATCTCGATCAGCCATTCTATTGCAGGAACTTTCCCGCCAAAGCCCTACCTAGGGGAGGATAAACTGAGCTAGGGGGCCTCTGACACTGGGCACTTCACTATAGCTTCTACTTATTCCCTGATTATAGATCATGATGGTTAATCCCCTCACAACATATGGAGTGTCATTTGGAAGTGGAAGGGCCCTCAACGTATTCGCTCCTTTCTCTAACTATTGGCTCGCGATCGTCTCCTCACTAACCAACAACGGGTTCACCACCATTTCACTACGAATGACGCTTGTTACCACTGTAGCTAGGAGGAAACCTCTCTTCATGTTATGCGCAACTGCGCCAGAGCTTGACAAGTGTGACACATGTTCACTCCACAGATCAAGTTCCCTGGTTTCTTTAGTCAAACTCATCAGGAGTGGCTACTGCAAAATCTCCAGACTCACTAAAACGTTATTGGGCATGCGTGGGCTAACCTATTTGGCACCACTTGTTGGTTCCTATGGAAATGACGAAACCTGTCCCTTTTTTAGGAATCTTTTACTTGGCCAATTTCACCTGATTTTTTCATTTTGTCTCATTCAGACCAGATCCATCAAGCCGAGGAGTGGCAAAGTCGACCTATAACCAGCCCTCGTATCGGCTGGTGTAAACCTCCCATAGGGTGGATTAAGCTCAACACAGACGGCGCATGCAAGCGTTCCCAGTCGTTGACTTCAACAGGTGGACTCATCCGAGACAATACAGGCCACTGGATTGGAGGGTTCACACAGAACCTCTGCTGGTGTTCGTCGGTAGCAGCGAAACTATGGGACGTGTTCACCGGTCTTACTCTCGTATGAGATATGGGGTATCGTCGGATCGAGCTTGAAGTGGATTCCATAACCGTGATCAACTTAATCTTCTCCTCAGTCAATCGCTGAACATCTATCAATCCTATCATGAGGGGGCCTCACGAACTGCTTACTCGGAACTGGACTCGAGAGGGCAACATATGCACTGACTAGCTTGCGACCTATGCTGACCAGTTTGATATCGGAATTACATATTTTGATACCATACATATTGGGTGCCTTTCTCTTCTTTTAGAGGATATGATTGGGACTCGGTTCCACGTCTCGCTTTGTAATTTTGTGTTCTCTTTTCCCTTTATCCAAAAAAGAAGAGTGATGATTGTCGGTTATTTATATCCAAGACGAACCCTGTTGCATCGCTACCTAACCACAAATTTTGCTGGAACCACTGAAATCTGTGGCTACGTAAGGATGGCATAAAGTTGGTCTTCTGTCCCATCTGATTTTTGAACGTAGGTTACAATTGGGTGCACAACTTTTTACAACTGGGAGGTTGGTTTTTACAACTGGGTTCCAGCTGGTGCACTTCTTTCAAACGGAGTTGGTCTTCTGTCACATCTAATTTTTGACGGTGGGTTACGGTGCACAACTTTTTACTCTCCTGTCACATCTGGCTTTTACAGCTGGGTTACTGGGTGAGGGTGTTCTCGTTTTTTGGACTTTATAAAGTTGATCTTGGGAGGTTGGCTGGTCTCATTGAGGTGAAAAAAGACTGACGCATTCAGAAACTTTAGGGATCTGATGCTTATATATTTGCAGATTGTTGGTGGGTTACAGTTCGGTGCACAACCTGCTCTTCTGTCACAGTTGGTTTTTGTTGTATAACCGTTGTCTCGAACGTTCAATTGCTCGTTTCCTTAATGTCGATTTTGGAGAGTTAGGCTCTCTTTGACAATTAGTTGATTGTATTAGTTGATTATATTAACTGATTTGACCAGTTGATTACATTAACTGTTTGTCATTTGATGTTTGGTAAAATTAGTTGTTTAGTATTAAATATTTATGTGTAAAATAACTTATAAAAACATGACTTAAAAAAATATAAGGGTATAAATATTATATATCTTAGTATTTCATTAAATATTTTTATAAAAATTTAGATTACTAACAAAATAACATAATATAATACCTTATAGTTGCAAGTTATACTTTAATAACTTATAATACATGATTTAAAAATTATACTTTAATACCTTATTAATTCACATATAGGTCTAAATTTTAACTATTTTAACACTTTTAAATATGAAAATTATAATCAGTCTCGATAAATTTATTCTAAAATTAATTAAAAAATTTAATTAAAAAATCACGTCTTTAATTGACTTCATTAGTCATTACCAATGATTTGAATTTCGTACCGTACCGGCCAAAAACGGTACCGGTACAGGTATAGTTGGTATCTGCCAATTTCGTCGGTACCGGCCGGTGCCGGCCGGTATTCCAAATACCGGTCAAATACCGGCCGGTACCGAAAATTTTAAAAAATTGAGTGAATTTTTTGTAAAATTTTCAAAATTTTCCTCCCTCCCTCTTACCTCTCCTTTGTGCCCCTTTTTTTTCAAAGTTTTTAAAAAATAATAAATATTTTATTACTAATAATAATTATAAATTAAATAAAACTTAAAAATAAATTATTTTTTATTTTTATTACTAATAAATTA
>JAOTAW010000001.1:11434258-11445477 GCA_025629945.1 Erythroxylum savannarum | reverse complement strand
GGTAGTTGGAAATCATTTAATTCCATTTATTTGAAAGCAACTTTAATAGCTTATTTACTCAATTATAAAAATGTCACCCACCTTAATTTCCTTGCTTGAAAACTTGTTCAAGGATGTGTCTCTTCTTGCTCCTCTTGCTTCTCTTGCCTCCCTTTAACAATGACAAAAATTTCCAATTCAAATTGAAAAACCCAAAGAACCAAATGCATGAAATTGATCCTAGAATATTTATACCCATACATTTCCTAAGCTCTTTGAACAAAAAACCTTTCAAAACTCCAAAAGATTAAAATCAACTTACTTTGAATCTTCACCAAACAATGAGCTTCTTGGCTGTAATGGAAGCTCTAATCTTCCTCTTTCTTTTTCCTTCTTGAATAACTTCAAAAATCACTCTTGAGGGTTAAGAAAAATAAAAAACCTAACCTAACTCTTCTTTTTCTCTAAACTCACGAAACTCTCTCCCTTCTTTCTTCAATTTTGTTTTCTCTCTCTTCCAAATGAAAGACATCACATTTTCTTCCCTTTTATACCATTATGATTGCACAAAGTTCATTTTGCCCTTACTTAAAAGCTTATGTTCTTTCATCCTTAAGTGACTTGCCTAAAATGCCTTTTATGCTATACACTCCTAACACTTTAATTCAATTCAGCTATGTCACATAATCCCATTAACATTAACATGCTAATTAGCTTCAACATACATTAATCTAGCAAGACCCCAAAATTAATCTAATCATGCTTAATCAAAATAAAAAAAAATTTAGGGGCCAATATGTGACGAATTTAAATGTAAGATGAATTGATTTAACCATCTTAACGTGCCAATTTCGTAGAGTATGTTCTCGAATATCTTTTGGTATGTCGGGTATAAACTCTATGGGAGTGGTATGTTACACAAAAGGTCCAAAAAATCTCTCGAAACTTGACGTTTTTTAGTGTCTGCGCATCTTCCCGACGCAGACCATGACCGTGGCCCTATAGGCCACGATCGTAGGCCACATCTGAGCATTCTGTTACGATCGTAGGCCATGTCCTGGACTTCTATTAACCCATAAAACACTTAAAATATAAATAATTAACAAACTAACACAATTCTAACCTAAATAGATACTAAACGATTGAATTAACAATTAAAAACATATTAAACTAAGCCCTAAAACATGATTCAATTCACACTTATCATTTGTGTTTATGTTAAGACTTCAGTTGAATGTTCTTGTGATTCTTGATTATTCTGATATGGTTTTTCTTTGTTCCAACTATTTGTGTGATCAATTTGGGTTGTGATATTTTTTCACAAGAGCATTTGAGTTTCTGTTTCTTCTTTGTATGAATAAATCGAATCTATTTTAGGATTTGATCTTGGGATTGTCACTTTGTTATGTTTATCGATTCAAAGTTTGGTGTCTTTTGTCCATAAAGAAGAAACTTTGGGGACATGACTANNNNAGAAACTTTGGGGACATGACTAGCGGTGATGATGATTAGGACATAATGGAAAGCAAATCAAAGAGATAAAGTTTAATTTAAGGTTTTCAATTCCAAAACGATGTTGTTTAGTTAAACAACTTAATGGAACTTAAGTAGTTAGTTTAGTATATAAGTGTTTAAGGTTCTGTCTTATGTAGCAAATCACGTTAGCAATATTAGTGGAGATACTAACGTCGAAATAGAATTGGAAAAAAATTACAAATTTTAGTATTTAATTGCTACTTTTTTAAGTTCAAACTATAATTATAAAATTGAGTAAAGTTTGGCTTTTTTGTAATTGACCCTTTTATATATTAGAAATTATGGTAATTTAATTATATTTAAAATATATTTTTTAATTTTTATAATACAATAACCTAAAAAATAAATTGCGCGACAAATATGTTAACGTACATGACATTAAAAAAAAGATTAAACTCAGTATATTTTTGCAAATTTTAAGAGTTTGAATATTTTAATTATTACTTTCTAAAATTCAGATTAAAATTACAAATTTCATTATTAACCCATAATTTTATTAGTTAGAGCAATATCATATGCATTTGTTTGTGCACATGGCGGGTTTTCACTCAGGCCGTTAAAAGAGGATGGATGAGTTTAGGCCTTGGGCCTAGCTTATACATACAAATATAATCCAAAATCATTATTGAAAGAATACATTCCCGCCAAAACTTACATCTGCTCCATTTCATTAATCTCCAAAATTAAGCGGACAGAGAAACAAAATTTTGTAAAGGCCTATAATAAACTTGATTAGAAGGGTATAATATCAGGCATTTGCTATTTTACCGGCTACTGGACTATTAGCGATTTTATTATTCATAATATCAGGCATTTGCTATTTTACCAACTACTGGACTATTAGCGATTGTATTATTATTTCCTCTTTTTTCTTTCTTCCAGTGTTCCCCATTGAGATGTCAAGGAACTAAAAAATGAACATCCCTTCACAATGAGAGGTCACCTGGCTCTACTAGGCCAACAAATGCCTACATTGGTATGGTATTATGGAGCACAAAAACAATTTTAATTATGGTTAAACCACGGTCCAACCGCACCATTCATGTATCCATTGCCATGGACTCCAACAGCATTTGGGATAAGTGGAGGAGGTAATCCGACGGCCACTTGATGGGCAGTAGGATACAACCCATGATTGTGAGGTAGAGCGTGGGGGCTAACCAGAGGACTGGCGACAGGACTTCCTTTTCGCTGTTGAAGGGCGTGGATCTGCCTCAGCCCTTCCTCGTGAATACGTGAAAGTGTCTCCAACTCCTTCATTGACAATGCTTCCAATCCAGCGCCATAAAGAGGAGCATGTCGTGACATCTCCTCTTGAAGAGAAGCCTCAAGTGTATGTATATATTGCTGCATAAACAAACACTTTAAGTATGAGAGCGAGATAGGAGAACAAGGGGTTTCGTGGAAATTCATTTGCAGGAATCAGGATAAAGATCACTGATCATCGAGCTTTAAAAATATTCAAAAGCAATCTTATCAATCTAATATCAAATGGTGAAGTTGATAACTTGTCAACAAAACATGAGGTACCAGAGTTGCACTCCTCCATTAGACTTTACACAACAAAAAAATTGGTGTAGATCCATATGATAACTCATAGAAGTCAAGTAGTCAACAATGCAGAAGAAAATCGGTCATAATGATAAGAAACAAAGACAAGGCAGAAAATTAATAAGAACCTGGCACGCCTGCAATTTTGATTCCATTCCATCTATATATGCTTCGCAACGGGCAACCTGCTCTTCTTTCTCCCTCTTCTCCCCCTCAGTTTGCCCAACTGTTTCCATTAATCTCCGAACTTCATCCTCCAATGACTGTCGGATTTCCTCCCGAGTCACGTTCTCTGTGGCATACCGTTTCAGTTCTTCATCAAATCTCTTACGTGCAGCCTCAGCACCCTTGAGCCTTTCAGCAAGAGCATTTTTCTCCTTTACTACTCTCTGTTGCATACATAAAAACACTTTCAAGAAGGAAACTAGGTAGGGAATCAATGTGGGTACGTCAATAACAAGAAACAAGTAAAAAGCTAAGCAAAAATCAGGACAGAAATACATTTATTCATCTAAACTGATTCTGATCAACTCATCCTCATTAGCACGTATTCGCAAGCATCATTTTACTAAAATAAACCCAACCACATATGCTTAGGGTATCGATTAAAAATCAGATATCAACCAAAATGCAGAATAGATTATCATTTCATGAATGAGACTGCCAAAACCAATTTAACACAAAAACCTTTTCAGGGCTTAAGTAAATGTTTGTTACAATGCAAAGTCATTGTAGCAAATGCAGTTATCCCAACACAGTAGAGCAGCAAGCCAGATAAAGGAACAAGCCAAAGGTCAAATTCATGCCATCATCTTCAAATACCATCAGAAAAGAGTACTGTCTTCGTTAAAAAAGTGCAAAAACAAGGATATGATTACAAAGGTAGAAAGCATACATGTAAACTGAATCTATCCTCAACAGGAAAATATGCAGCAGAGAAGGTCCATGAATAAAATGATCAAAATGAAGATGATATGCTACCTTCAGTTCATCTCGTTTTCGGGATTTTAACTGGGTGAGTTGTGCTTCAGAATCATGAAGACGATCCTGAATAGCTTTCTTCTCAGCTTTGAGTTTTCTGATTTCATCCTCCCGTTCTGAACGCACCCACTCAAGCTGATTTTCAACTTCTTGCTTTTGTTCAGAAAGTTCCTTCTTTTCCCGAGCAAACCCATCCATCTCAGCCCTCAATTCCAACTGTTATTTCATGACAAGAATTAATTTAGCATAAGAGCCAAAAGTTATTAGGTTTACAATTATTCTACATAAACATAATATATTACAAGTTCAGGTACCTTTAGTCGGTTGTTAGTGGCTTCAAATTCACTCAACTTCTGCAACAGGCTGGCCTTTTCTTGAACCGTGTTAGAACTTTCTACTTTTTTCTCTTCACTTATGCGAATAATTTCATCTTCCCTAGTACATAACTGGTGCCAAAGTGCTGCCCGATCAACATTTGCAAGTTCAGCAACCTCCAACATCATGCTCAGAACAGGCTTAACTATTTCCTGCTCCTCACAGATTAAGATGACCAATACATCTAAGTATAATTCTA
Organism: Erythroxylum savannarum; assembly: GCA_025629945.1. Taxonomy (NCBI): domain Eukaryota; kingdom Viridiplantae; phylum Streptophyta; class Magnoliopsida; order Malpighiales; family Erythroxylaceae; genus Erythroxylum; species Erythroxylum savannarum. Next base: position 11,440,856 of record JAOTAW010000001.1, on the reverse strand, counting down.
AATCACGACCATTATCTGTTGTACTGGTGGCACAATCAACAAGTCTCCTCACCATTCTTCCTCTATAGGACTCATCGGGATACCATTTGAACAAGATTGTGTAAAGCATCTTGACAAACCCCTTCACACAAATATCATTAGAAAGGGCCAATGTTTCAGCAAGACCAAGAACAACAGTAAAGTCATCTGGTTGGACCCTCAATTTTTGACTGGCTTCTGCATCGATTAGTGGTTGTTGGAAATTTTCATTTACAGATCTGGCATTGAAATTTAATCTCTGAGCAAGGCGTCTTTCCAAAACAACTGCTACAGATTGAGCCACAACAGCTCCTCGAGCCACAGCTCTCTCAAATGTTTGAGAAGCTTCAACCGCAAGGCAAGGTATAGACAACATCTCAAGCAAGATGTAAATATCAGAAAAATGACAACTAGCACAAATGTTCTGTTTATCCACCACATGAAAACCATCAGAAGTTGGCCCAATTTTAGGAAAAAAGGAAATTCCATGAGTTAATTCTGTGCATTTATCTCCGAATTCATCATCACTATCAATATCTCTAAGTATGGTATCAGCAACATCTCCCCAAGTATTTAGTGTCTTACTCAAAAAGTCCAGCACGACAGGAGAAACACTGTCTCCCAAATACTTTAGCCTAACACGAACAGATTTAACCTAAAAGATATAGAAAATAAAGTTATATATTGAATAAGAATATATAGCTTAACAATAAAGAAAATTTTCATATGAAAAATGTAGATAAGAGCTTATACAGCTTGAGGAAGATGATGGCATCGGGATGCAGCTTTAAATAGAAACTCAATGGTTGCAGCAAGTGGTTCATCATTAGAGTCTTCCAAAAGCTCGAAAGACTGGAAAAGAACACATTCCCATTCGTCACTGCCACATTCGAGTTGACTAATGGCACCGAGAGCCTACACAAAAACAAGTATGTTGGTGCAACCAAGTAATTAGATACAAGATGAAGACAACATACAAATGACAAGGAAAAATGCTGATTCTCTGTATAAAATTTCTCAGGTGTGGAACTTAGGAACACAATATGTTACACATATATGCCTTAAGAGCTATGAAATATGTTCCTGAAAATAATCTTACAGGAATCCTATTACAAGTTTAATATTTTAACATGTAAACCTTAAAATCACAAGGAATGAGAGCATGCCAAAATCAATGAAATATATGTTTCCCAAAGGTTAATCTTACAGGAATCCTCAGTGCAGGTTCAGCATCTTGCTTTTTGAGTCTTTCAATAAGTGCACAAGCTGCCAAAGGATGCTCTGAATGCTCTACCAATTTGGGAACTAAAGCTACAAGGTCAGGCTGCAGATGCTTTGGGGCCTTATCCAAGACGAGAGCAATCTTCTGTGCAGACTGGGGTCTTCGTCTTGGCTCAGAACCACCTTGAGCAACTGCTCCATCAATGGCTCTCAGTGAGTTTACAATCAATCCTAAGAGCTCCTCCGACTGCTCTGGCCATTTGGTCTAAACATTCAATTTGTTAAATGGTTAATAAAGGACAAAATCAAGCTGTGAAGCTTGTTATTAAGCAGTAAAAAACCATACCTTACAGCGCAGAGAAGCATTTTCCATAGAATCTACTATTGTTGCTATTGGTGGGTAAATAGTTTGCACAGGAACAGCTTTTCCCGGAATGTAGATCCCATTTATATCAGAACTTTGTACAGCAGATGCATTTATAGAATCATCTAAACTAGAACCCAATCTCCCATAAACAGGAGATTGAGTAGATTCTGTTGCTCGAGTTTCCCTCTCAGATTCCAGGGCACTTGGTGCAGTACTGCCATATACAGAAGGCTTGGAGTTTCCATCAATCGAATCACCATTAGAATTTCCCTCTGAAGGTTGGCAGCATTCAACCATAATGTCCAAAAGCAGATCTATAATTTCGGGCTGTAAAACTTTGTCCCCCATCAACAAATTCATCACGCTAGGTGAAGATTCATCAATCTTTGTGGGCTTTTTGCCATCATTGCCACCATAAAGCTTGGTTGGAAGAAGCAAGCGCTTTACTTTAGCAGGATCATCAAGATAAACACGTAAACCAGTCAAAAAACCAGCAATGGCACCAGCATCCATTAGAAGCTTTTCTCTCAGGGTAACCTGTGGCTGTGACAGATTGTCTCCATAAGTGAGGTGAACCCCAGCTCTAGAAAGAAGATTTCTAAAGATGTCCTCTTCATCTCCACTTATTCCTTCACTATCCTCGGAATCAATGAGATCATCAGTATCTGTTGTTAAAGCATCCTGATCATCCTCAGATGCCAATACCTAACCACATAGAGAAGAGGAAGAAACTTTTAGGAAAAATATTATATCCATCTCGTCCAGATTAGTTATAGTGATCCCTATTATTATACACTGAAAGAATGTCAGGTTACAAAAATTGAAGCACAGATTAATTATGCATCTGAAACAGTCCTGTAAGATATTATAAAAGAAAACACTAGTATATTCAAGTTTCTCTAAGTACCCCTGTGTGGATGACAACTGGAAAACAAGGAAGGTCACACTATGAAACTTCAAATTAACAAAAAAAAGAAAAGAAAAAGACAAGTTATGAAAAAGTTTTACAAAAGAACAGGTCAGTATGATACCATGAAAATGGAAAGAAACACCTTCAAAATTTTAAAGGATGCTAGTCATATCTGAAAATTCACATAATGTACTATAAATGCCAAGTGCAATAAAGCAAATGTCCAAATAGGAAATGATTTCTTCCCCTATAAAATATAGAAGTGCACAAGATGTAAAAACTATATATATGCAAGAGTACGTAATAGTAACTCACAATATAATCAACAATGTTCTAGGGAGAATAAGACTTTCAGTACAAGCAAGACAATGACATAAAAGGACATGTATTTGCATGGTAACTGGCAGTCTATATTTTCTGGAAAATAACTGGCAGTACGGTTATTATCTATTTCTCACACATTGTAAAATGTCGCTTCTCCAAAACCATCTCTCTTTTAGTTTTTCTTTTGATACACCTTCTCTCACATTTTTCACAATCTCTCTATCTTCTAAATTTTATTTTCTTTTATCTCAGCTTTGTTCTCCATATTCTGAACAACCAAACGACTTGCAAGAGTTCATAGGGATATAATCGCCAGAAAAATAAATGATGGATAGAAACAACTATTACCAACCTCCAAATCTGAGAACTCAAACCATGGACAGCATTCCAAAATTTCACAAACAAAGACTACAGAGTCACGCACAAGGAACCCAGCATCTGCTTCAAACATATCCGATACCTTCATAAATTGCAAAACTGAATTATTCCAGGTCTTTGTACAAATGGAAGACTCCTTCCACACAGTCCTGGCAGGATTTTTTTGATTTAGCACAGCCATTTTGTATCTGACCCAAAAGTTTTTATCTGGATCATTACCAACTGATTGATCACTCTCTAAATAAATGCATATAGTTTCAAAGGACTCGTATACACCTGCACCAGAAGAATATGAACCATCAGTTGGATAGTGAAACGGGAAAATCCTAACCTCATTTCAGTGAGCATAGGATCAGAGATATGACGACCCACCAATCCGCAGCTCACATCCACCAGCTTGAAAGAACTTGCTAAAGATTTTTCGGGTCTCCATAATTTCCTTGAAGGACAAAAAGTTTTCAACTTTCCATGTAAATGAACTTCTTTTTTGAACCCTATAAATTTGGAAACCAGCATTAGCTAATTCAGTTTCCTGATCATTAAGATCTTGCATTACTGATGTCTCTTTAAGAATGAGAACCTCAGCAGAAAATACAACAGTGTCCTGTACAAGAAATCCAGAATCTTGATCAAATAAACTAGTAAGTGTTACAAATTCACGCCAACCCCAATCTTTTGCAGCTTTGGAATACCGATTCTGAGATTCCTTTGTAACAGACTTCTCCTCCATTCTTTGGTTCACAACTGACAAACGATGGCTTACAAAGCAACTCCATTCAGTAGAGGTATTTCGTGAATCTGTAACTTCAAGAAACACTGAAAGGTGGCATGGTGGCTGAGACTGCCCTGATACCACCGAGGATACAAAAATTCCCGTCAGTGCACTCTCTAAACACAACTAACTACTCTCAGTCTGTTCTATTTAACTCAAGAAATGGAATATACAAAAGAAAACATGATTTCATGCAAGGAGAGACCAGTTTACTTACCTAGTATGAGGTAAGAAACAACAAAAGACTAAAACACAATGATCGAGAGAAACAATGGCAGATGGACGAAGCATGTTAAAGTGAATTTAAGACTAATAATCACCTCATCATTCATTTCTCATATGAATGTCATTCCATCGAGAAAAATATTACTTTTGGGGCTGAGAGTACAGATAGCAAGCAACAGTTTGTGGTACCCAGCAAGTTCTGATCATATTATTTATAATTCATAACGAACTTTGGCAGTAAGTGCACTCTAAAACGGCCATGATAAAAAATAAGAAATTAGTCTTGTCTATGAAAAATGATGTCAGATATAGTCATCATTTAACCGGATTGGGATGGAATAAACCTTGATCTCATATTGGACATCATTATTGAAGAGTTGATTGACTTAATGAAAATCAGTGCCAATAACTTAAATAAACAATATGCAAGGAAAATAAATTTGAACATGCCTCGGGGATAAACAATGAGACGACAATCACGGTTCCCAATCTGAAATCTCCTGCTCTTGATGCATAGACCTGTAATCTTCCTTTTCTTCAAAAGATCTTTCAGCTTTGTGAAGTTCTCAATCCTCCAAGTGAATTTTCCCATATGCCCATCAGACTTCCTCGCACCACTTCCACTCCTCCCTCCAATAAAACCCCCACCCTTTGAAAAGCTACTGAACTCCTTGATTACATGGAATGAAGTACTAAAGACAGCAGTATCATCCACCAAAAACCCAGCGTCTGCCCCAACAAAATCCGCCATCTTCATGTAATCATTCCATCCCAAACTAGTGTTGTCCCCACTCTTATTATCGGCCGCAAATCTTCCATAAGAGTCCCTATGCATATGATTCAAGCCAGGCTTTTGGTTCAACACTGACATTCTGAACAAACACCAACAACTCCTATCACAGACAACTGTCTTCTCCGTGTCTTTACTCTCCAAACACATGGACAAGTAATCCTGGCCGTTAACAGAGCTCTGATACACACTGATTCTCAGGTTACACTCTCCAGCTGGAAACACCGGACTCATTATCTTCTGCGTTTTAATCATTTCTTTGAACAAATTAAAATTATGCACTTTCCAAGTAAATTTCCCACTTAAGACATCAGACACAGGTCCCGCAACAACAGACGACGAGATCGTGGACGAGGAAGCCGATTGCAAGTCATTATTATCACGCATAAAACTGACGGATTCGTTAAGGATTAAAATATCGGCAGTGATGAGGACGGAATCAGAATTGAACAAATAACCTAATTTGGAATCAGAAACAGTAGAGGAAGGTGTGAAATCGCACCAACCGTGAGATTTCTTCTTGCTAGAGAATCGGTGCCAGGAATCGCGATGAATGGTCTTGGAATCGTCAGCAACGTTAACGATAGCCAAACGGTAGCTAGCGAAACAGTCCCATTTAGAAGAGGAAGAACCGCGGGGGTCCATGATTTGAAGGTATATAGAGATATAACCAGGCAAAGCTTGAGAGTCTCCTTTTGGATAAACCAATAGTCGACAATCGTAACCGCCCACCTCGAAGTACTTGCTCCATAGTGCCCTAGCTTTTATGCGAGGAAAATTGTGAACGGTCCATCGGCACAAGGCGGAATACTCGCTGTGTCGATCGATGGTTACGGTTTCCTGAGCGGCGCCGCTGCCATCTCGGGAGGAGGCAAAAGACAAGTCGTCGGCAGGGATGGAGGAGCTGGCGGGTGGGGATTCGTCGGGAGTTGTGGAGGTGACCGGAGATGAAGACAGAACTGCCTCGGCTGAAGTGTGCTTCATTTTAACTTGGTTATCAATTGGAAATTGTTTGTATTTTAAGGTTAGGTCTCATCTCATCTGTGCTTTTTGTTGTTTCGACCGATCAAATTGGAGAAGTGGAGGATGGCGATGGTAATAATATGATATGTGGTTTGTTTAGATGGTGAGGGGAGTGGGAGTAGGAGCAGGCAGGAGCTGCAGCAGGACAGGAGGCTCTGGTCTGGACAATGAGCGAGCAGCATATGATACACCTACAGTACGCCTTCTCGTTCTTTCTTCTTTTAAATATTTTATGTATCCAACTTAAAGAAAGTCTAGAAGAGTACAAATTTATCCAAAATATAACAAAACACTTAGGTGTATTGATGAGAAAAGATGAGAAAAGAATAGAGAGAAATTAGATCTCCTTTCTCTTGTTTGTTTTTCTAATTTATTAAAGGAGGGAATTGAAACTTATAGACCTTTATGTCCTGATTATAGAATTTGTTTATCTTTTGTTAAGTAAGGATACAATGGTAATTTACTTATCTTGTCTTGCTTTGTCTTGAATTTTCCCTCCTTTCCCACCAATTTGGTGGGAAATATATTTGGTCTAAATTTCTCTCCCTTTCCTCTCCATTCTCTCCCTTT
>JAOTAW010000001.1:11407848-11421826 GCA_025629945.1 Erythroxylum savannarum | reverse complement strand
GCTATTATGTTGTCCCATTGACTTGTGTTGTCTAATTTCCCTGTGGTCCAACTTCTCCTCTCTTTGCTTATTGTTTGCAGTCTTCTAGGTTACAAGATTTTGGGAGATCAGGGACTGTCTTTTTATTCTATTTTTATATTTTAATTACTTTGTTTTAGTTATGTTTTATTTTTAGGAATTTGAGAAGATGTTAGTTTTGGATGAGATTTGTAAAAAATTAGAGAGGATTGTAAGGAAAAAGTTTGAAGGAAATAACAATTCTTGGTTAAAGTAGGTTTAAACAATGCCCAAGTGGTAGCCCATACCCAATATGGATCAAGTGTTGGAAGAGACATAACCTAGAATATAGTTCAATGAAAGACGTATTGAAGAAATCTGAAGAGTAATACAACCTGAGTCACAATTGCATCATAAATAGTGTGTAATTCATAAGATAAATGGGAAGGTCCAAAATGTATGTACATGAGCATGCCAAAGTTAGTGTCCTATCCTTAGAGCAAGTAAACATCTACGGTCTAAGGTACAGGTGTGCTAGAGCTCGTGTCCCTCTCTAGAAAAATCTGTAAGACAACTTATGCACCACTTCATAAATTGGTTATAACTTTCTCATCCTAAATTTGATTGAAATGAATCAAATGGGTATAGAAAGCTAAGACAGAGATATTCAACCTTTTAATTTTAAGTTTTTGAGAGCTCTATAGTTTGGTATAAAATTATGACCTAGATTGTGTTTCCTAATATAGACAACTATAAATAGATATGATAAACCATAATTCTGGGATCTTTTCAATATTCTTTCATTCTAAACTCAGGTTAATTATTAAAGATGTAAAGAAAACTTTGGAAAGAAGTTAAAAATTCATCTTCAATAAGAAAAGAGATATGTAGTCGTCAATCTATAATAGAGAAGATCAATAGATTGAGCTCTATATAAGAAAACACTACTATGAATAAATATTTAATTTATATTTATTATTTTGAATATGATTTTTAGATAAAATTTATCTATATCTAGATAGGAAAAAGCTTAGTTATTGTTTTTTATAGATTGATTTCAATTATTCTATGAAATATTTTGATAATCATGGGTATATTTATAATTATTCTTAATGTGTTTTTGGAAATTGAAATTGTATTCTAAAAATAAGGCTAAGCCTTAGAAAATGTACAAGGAGTGATAATGTTGAGCCATCTCATTAGACATCATTATAATAGAAGGATTATAATACCCTAATTTTTCGATTTAAAGTTAGGGAACTCCCCATATTTGAGCCACTTCTCTTCTAACTTAAACCTTGTTTTTAGATAGCATGAAATGCTCTTTAATCTTGCTTAAGGTAGACCTTTGAAAGCTTAAGGCATCCATTTGCTTATATATGAGTTTTCTCCTGTTTCTTTCCTACTATACCTCATATATGCATGCGCAAAAAGCTACCATTAGGAGTTAGGTAACACCCTTTTTCCTTTTTTATATTCAGAAGCTAGCTCACCATCTGATCCCAAAAGTTTTCTAGTCCTTCAACATTGTATGCAGATTTGATTATACTCTATAAGGTAACTGTGAAATGGAATTGGAAGAATAAATGATCTCTTATTTCTTAAACATCAGAAAATAGTATACACAAAGGGTTTGTGAGAGAGGAGCATTTGACTCTATCAATTATTGGTAATCTATTTTTAAGAGCTAACCAAGTTGTGGTTGCATATTTGGGGCAATATTCTAGGAACCATATAAGCTTGTGCCAATCTACATTTAGGCTAGACTGCATGAAGAGATTTCTAGCTAGAAGATTTTTTAATTTGCCTATATTGTGGAGAGTCCATTTGACTCTATCTTCAATGTCAACTATTAACTTGTATCTTGGTGCAACTTCTGCTCTAACTTCTAAAATCTCCTTTACCTAATAAACCATTGTTGATCAGTTATTAATTCACTAACCTTTTCTCCTAGCTTTAGCATATACCTCAAGTGAAACAAATCATGATGTAGGTATAGATGGTCCTTTGTAGACCAATTCTCAAACCATATTAAGGTGTTTCTTCCATTACATATGGTGCATCTGAAAGATAGAGCTAGTATCTCTCTCATTTTCAGTATATTTTGCCAGATCCAAGAAGACTTCAAACTACCTTTTACTTGCAAACTTTTTTCCTTATAAATGTTCATTGTGAACCCATTGCACCCATAAGTTTGCCTTGTCAATTAAAAACTTCCATTCCTTTTTGACTAAAGGAACTTTACAAATTAAATATACAAAGTTTAGTCCTAATCCCTTTTGTTCTTTTGTGCAATACAATTCCTTTTAGGACATTTTGGCCTCATTTACTTTATAAGGATCCCCATTATATAGAAAGTTCCTCAACATCTTTTTTATGTCCTTGGTCATTTTCTTTGGAAGAATTAAATAAGATATCCAATATTTGTAGAGGTTACACAATGTTGTTTTAATCAGTTGAACTCTATCTACATAACTTAACTCTTTATTATACCATTTTCTATGTTTCTTCTCAATCTACTCAAAGAGAGGCTTGCAATCCTTATAAGATGGCCTTGAGATAATGAATGGGAAAGTAAAATGGGGATTAGCTACTTTCATATGACAAATGTTTATAAGCTCCTGCTTTAGAGATTCAACATCCCTCGAACACATTATTATAAAGCTCTTTTCAAAATTGATGTCAATCCCTAAAATATTGTTGAACTACTTGATGAACTTCATTAAGATTAAAACAAAGGGAACATCTACCATGCAAAACAACAATAGGTCATTTGAAAATGTCAAATTGAATAGCTTCAAATTGTTACAATTCTTGTGATACTTAAAAATCTGAGCTTTGTGCAATATTCTAAGCAGTGATTTGGATTAGAACCTCCTTGTAAAATGGGAATAGATAAGGGGATAAAGGATCTCCTTGTCTAAGTCCTCTTTCACCTTTGAACCATTGAGTAGGTTCACCATTTACAAGGATGTTATAAGTGGTGGTAGATATACATCTTTGATCCAATATGTGAATTGTCTTAGGAATCCCACTATTAGAAAAATATAATTAAAATAATCAAAAGCCTTTTTAAAATACACTTTTAATGCACACATTATACCTACTCCCTTCCTCATGTAGCCTTTGAAAATGTCTTAGGATATCAAAATGTCATCTCCCAAATGTAGCCTTTGAAAATGTCTTAGGATATCAAAATGTCATCTCCCAAATTCTTCTTTGGACAAATGCACCTTGTGATATAGAGGTCAAGCAACTCAAGACAGGTTGCGATCTAGGTTGCGATCTGGTTACTAGTGTCTTAGACATTAGTTTGTATATTGAATTGTAGCAAGATATTAGTTTGAAATCCCATGTTTTGCTTGGATTAGGAAATATAGGAATAAGGCATATGCAAGTGAGGTTGAATGCTTTTAACCGAGTTCCCTTGGTAAAGAATTTTAGGGTTTTTGATATTAGCAATTAGATTTGATTATAATTTGCATATTGATGATTTAATAGAACCTACATAGGAGTGGATTGTGGTATAGATATTGAGAATCAATAAAGGTTAGAAATAAACTTACGTAATTCTAAAGAACTTATATTGGATTGTCTAATAGCTAAACCTAATTAAAGAGTTTATTTTAGTTAAATACAACGTAAGAAAAAATTGGGATTAAATGAGCTTATTGTTAATCTATAGTTAATAGTTTTCAAAGAAAGGTATAAGAACAAAATGACAATTGATAATGAAAACTCACAGGAAGGTCGAGATTGACCCTTGAACTAGACTAAAACTCATTGATTAACCCTTTCAATTTTGTACTATTTGGTTAAATTTGTCTTCCAAGTTTAGTTTTATTTTATTGCATCAATTGAATTCAACTAAATTCTCCCAATCCTATACACTGATTCATTCATTTTAAAAGCTAGTCACACACTTTTTGTAGATACAATCCTTTCTAGGCACAACTACAAATTTAGTTGTACAGAGTAGCATTAAATTTCTAGTGTATTCGACATGTAATCACGAAGCCTTGTTCAATTTCCTTCTTATCTACCACTTGGCCTACTATTTATTATTCCAAGCGAAATGATTTCCTTCTTGGTTGACATCTATGAGCTCTATGTTTCTTATATAAGTTCTCAAGTTCTTACAAGTAGCTTTGGAGCCCAGTTCATTTTACAATTTAGAAGCATAAAGAGTACAGATGAAATCAAGGGTTTCTTGAAATATGACATTTTCAAAAGGCTTATCCACTAAAAATACCAGAATTCCCGAGATTTTTATTTTGTTATTCTTTTCTTCAGCGTAAAAGCTCTAGTATTAATTCTGAACTATTGTAATAGCGAGAGACTTCTAATCCTCACTTCCACAAACCTATTGAGTTCCAACGGTGAATTCCCATGAAAATTTGTCTCCTATTTCTTTATACTTTGCAATAGGCTCTATTCAATTAAGATGCTCATTAATATGTTCATAACTGCGGAATAAAGGTTTGTGGGATGAAAACCATATTTGTAACATAAATGTTGAACATAGACCATCTACATTCTTTTACACCAAAAAAGAGTTTTTACGATCACTGTACGGTTTTATGGAGCCAATATGAAATCATATATTAGCTGAAAGAACAAGATGAGAAACGTCCAATGTGGACACTACAATCTAAAAATGATATAAACAAATATACACTAAATCATACGAACAAATAGCATCCTCGGTCATGTCTTTATTCAGAAAGAGAAAGCAATAGCTCAGCCTACAAATGATTCACATATCTTACAGGGAAAATGATTTTAGCAAAGAGATTGTTAAGGCAATGGAAAACTACACGCCAGTCATGACTTACCGGTCAATTATCATTCTTCAGCCACTTAGCCCAAGCATAGATCTGCAAGTGAAATGAATCAAGAACTATGGTGCTTAAAGAGTTATAATGGCAATTAACAGAAAAATAAGAACGATCGTCGCATGCCTGTCTATTGGAATTGGAAAATAAATTCATTATATTGGTACAATTGTCCTAGTTATTTATATGTCTATGCCAGCAAGAACATAAGGAGCTCAGCAGCCTATTTTCGAAGAAAGGTTTAACAACTAAGCACCCTTTAAATACTTTGCAGTATAACCAACTTTTCAGAGCAAACAAAACTGAGGAGTGGCTCTAGACAACACATTGACCACAAGATCATAGCAAAACAGAAGCAATTATACCTCCAATCAATCCCACGAGGCTCCACAAGAATGTAAAGTGGCTTCCCATTTAGCCTGCACTGCCCCTGAAAGTATATCAATTTTGAAGAGAAAAGATACAATGAGTGATTCAAACGAGTTTGTGATAAAGTACGTGCACAGCAAAATACCAGTATGCAAATCAACTAGTTTAACGGTTGAATTAATGTAGAAATCAAGAAGGCAGTTAGATCTGCCAACGTCTCATGAGAAACACAAGAGAGCATCAACAACCTGTTGTGGAACATTTAACTCGTCATGCAAAAAGAGCTTTGAAAAAGCCACTAAAAAACATACTGGAAATTCAAACATTACCTTGACCTCAGGCAACCCAACTACACATGCACATTCAACCACTTTGGCACCTGCTCGTTCTAAGAAAATAGTAGGACAAGAATAAATACACAAGTAATAGAAGAATAAGATACACTACTCAGATTCCAGGCTAAAAGTTGAAAATTAATTGAATCTGGATTCAACATATATTATGGTATACCCAGGAGTCTTATAGCTGCTGACATTGTCCCACCAGTAGCTACCAAATCATCAATTATCAATGCACGTTCACCAGGTTCTACAGCATTTACATGCATCTCTAAACAATCAGTTCCATACTCCAGAACGTATGTTTCAGAAATCACTTCACCTGCACGTTCAATGGAATACTCAGGACTTCAAAGTTTAACTTGAGAGTGAAACATTTAAGACTAGAACCACAGAACCAAATGGCTTTTAGATCTTGAAGACTCCTAATGAGATCCTTTCTATAGGAAATACATCAAGAGAACATGATAAGTTTATACAATTAAACAGTTTGCTTTCTTTACTGTTCCCACAAGAAAGAGAGAGAGAGGAACATTGACTGTCATCATGGATGTATATGATAGTTAAAACTTTTTCCTTCCATCTTCTCAACAACACTGTCACAGTTCTTTCTTGCAGAAATTTTTAAACTCCATAAATTTAAATAGCAAGCAAATCTATGGTTCAATGGAAAACAAGACTGGAAGTCCATCTGAATTCAATTTGACTGAGAAGATAAGGTCTCACCAGATCTGGCTGTCCCCGAGCAAGTAGGAAAAACTAATATCTGGAGCAGCATACTATGCTATGACATTAATTGCAGAATTGCAATTACAATAAATACCTTTCTCACTTTGTCAACACCCTTTATGTAACACATGCTCTCAAACTACACAGAATTTTATGAATCTAGAGCACAGATCAATCCCTAAGATAAGACAATTGGGAGCATCATCCCGTTATTCTAGCAAAAAGTACCTGGAAGCTTTCTGGGCTTTCTCAAAGGAACAAACTTTGCACCAATAGCTAAGGCAATCGACGGACCAAACATAAATCCTCTGGCTTCAACTCCTACAAAAGAATTTTGTAGAATAAGAACCAACGAAAGAAAAAATAAAGTAGGTATGGAATGAATCATGACTTCCGTAACAACATAAACTTATTCCCAATTCCTATTCAGTGTTCAGTAGGATGCTGGTCAATCCTTGAATATATTACAACTGAAAATCGTTACTGCGGTGCCCTCATGTGCTGAGATGCTTATCTGTTCTCATCAAGTTATAACTTTCAAAAGGAGGATGTCCACTAAGACACTAACTATTGTTTCAAGGATAAGCATATTGAATTTCCGTTGTGGATGCTCAACAAATAGTTGATATGTACTCTTTTCGAGAACTTAGTACACTTTTGAAGAAGCAAAAGGCATAAAAATGAGAGACCAGCATACCAACTCCAAGTCTTTAACATTAACTTCTAAATCGAACATTCTAAAACAACGGGATTGCACCTATGCACGTTATGCCGGTCCTACAGCCATCACTTCGCAAGCCAGGCCTTTTAGAACTGGCATTGAGAGGCTTGAAGAAACACCAGTGAGTTTATAAATGATTAACAGCTGTATAAGTTTTCTTCTCTGAAAATACATTGGTCAAACTTCAAAAGCTCAAAAGGGTGGCACCATAATTGTCGCAAAGGGGGGATTAAAAATTTGAGACGTTCTCAACATCTCTTCTTTGAATCCCGAAATAGCTCCGCTACTGTGGAGAAGAGAATTAAGAAAGACCAAAGCCAAGGAATCCCATGAAAAAGGGGACAAAAATGGAGAGACAAGATAACGAAAGGCAAATATAGCCAAAATTCAGGGCACTAAAGGAACCATAACTACCAAAACACGCACATATCCATCTTACTAGCCATAAACGTTAACCAGGGAAAGCAAAATGCAAGCGTAGAAAAAAATATATACTACGGTGATATTTTAAGTATACCAGCAACCACAGAAATGCCCATGTCCCTGTAACGATCAACGAAGATGTCCACCGTGTCCTGAAACGCCTTGTGATTCAACAACAACGTTGTTATATCCTGGAACATTATCCCTGCAAATACTTCACCAGTTGAAAGCAACGGCTACCCAGTTCCAAAAAAAAAAAAAAACAAAGCACTTGCCATAAACCTAAGAAACAAGCAAGTACCTGGTTTAGGGAAGTCAGGCACGACCCTAATGGCCTCCGATATACCCTTTAGTCTGGGGTCTCCTTTAAGCCCGTTCTGTGCCGCAAACATCCTCTCTCGCTCTCTTGAGTCTCACACTCTGCCTTGGTGTTGCAGGTATATAATCTTAATAAGAAGTGAATAGGCTGTCAAGTATGAGTATCCAAGGTCATTATTTATATATGTTTCTCTTTCTGCGGAGTCCCAACAAATCAGGGTAAAACGAAACGCCAGTATACCCTGAGAGATGGATCAATAATTTTCTGAACAATATTTAATTTAAGCTTTTGAGGGCAGGGCAGGGTGTTGAATATAGCAATGAGTTGGTTGTTCTGTAAAAGTAATGCATTACAATGATGATGATGATTTTATAAACCTATATTTGGTTTGTTTTGACTTTACGTTGCAAATTCATTTTAACTGAAAATGCATTTTCCTGGTCCATCGTATATAGCATGTCTTACCTTACATGTTATATTATTTTACAATGAAGTATAGAATTTAAACGCGATTCTTTTATTGAATTTATTAAGGAACTCTTTCGTTTAAATAGAAGAATTCTATTGCAAAGCCTTCCTTCTCTCAATTGCCTTACCTTGTCTTAGTTCAAGATAATTCAAACTCACAATATTATCATGACCAACTTATTGTATCTTTATAATGTTTCTATCTCCTCCTTCCCTGTTCAGAAAAGTTGAAGAATGAAAGCCTATAAAGTTAGTTAAGCAAGGCAAAAAGCTTTTGAAAATAATATAAATGAATTTGAACAACCTATACATGATGTAAAAAAGTTTATATAATTATTTTTATATAATTTAACGACAAATGATATTTAAATAATTCCATAAAAACTTAACAATAGACATTTTAGTGTTTTAAAATTACAAAATATATTTAAAAAATAATCTCAAACCATAAAGATATTTTATGAATAAGTAAAATAAAAAAATTAGTTTCATATCATGCATGCCATGAACACTATGAAGAATATCGTGTTAAATCTTAAATGAGACAAAGAAAAAAGGTTTACCGCATTCAATAATATTATTAATAAAATTATTTCTTTCAAAAAATGGAAATTATTAGACAATACACATAAATAAGCTTATTGGGCCTCTAATTAAGGGCAAAACGAACGTGTGAAAAAAATAAATAATAAATTGAGGCTTAACAAAGAGGTCAAAAAAGGGCAGGTCATTTGAACCGGGCGTATCAATAAATATGATGAAAAGGAACGGCGTCAACGACAAACAACACGCGCAGCAGACAAACAGATCAGTCGAATTAAAGATCAGCGCGCACACATGTTTCATAAGTATATCTAAAGGCAAACGTTTCTCGTGTATATCATATATCCACGTAAATACATACTATTAATATATTTTGATTTCCGTTATTTCCAAACCTTCCGCCTTACGCTACAGTTTACTCCTTAAAACTCACAATTCTTAATTTACCAATAATTCAATATCTTTTAAAAATTTTAAATTGAACAATTTTTATTTTATTTTATTTTAATAATTCTCATTAAAATAAATTGATTCTTATTAATTAATTAATTTTTATTTAATAATTTATTTTTAATTAAAAACTATTTTAATCATATTTTTAATTCTTTAATTTTATTTCATTTTAAATAAAACATTTGTCTTTGTTGTATGCTTCTCCCTTCAATGACCTGATCTACCCCCAACCCTAACGCCCCACCTCTTAAGTCTTATCTAGATTTGCGTTTGCCCCATAATCTCATTTTCTACGATTGCTTCTTATTCTTATGTGTACGTATAATTCACATCCATTCAAAATTCGGTTAGTTTACTTTAGAACTCGATTTTGTTTATTGTTGGAGTTTCATTTTTAGACCAAAGATTCAAATCTAAATTCCCTTTTCTCAATATAGTCAAAAATGAAATTCTTCTATTAATCTCTCGTAAAGAACTTCTAGTTTAATAGGAGACAAAGTTTTGGTTTAAGTACTAAATTGACAATTAATAAACTAAAACATTTATACTTTAAATTATTGTATAATTATAGAATTGTAATTTTTTTCGTATGATATATTGGATAAACCTTTTCCTACTGTACTATTTGTTTCATTAATAAAATTTTTTATAAAGAATTTAATCTTTATTGATTCTGAGTAGTTCTTCAAGTAAAAAATAAAAAAGATTTAAAAACTCCATTCTCTTCCTATACCTTTCTGTATATTCCAAATCCTTAAGAGAACAGAGAAGAAAATAACACTTGCAGCTGATGCTTATAAATCCAGCCTGAAGGACGATTTCCAAAGAACATTCGATTCGAATCGACGCCCTCATTCAGAATACAGGAAGTTACATATGGCAATGGATATCTTTTTTATTTATAATATGAGGACAGTAACGCCTAGTTGGAGAGGGCGGAGGCAACTCTTTTGAGTTTTGAGCGTTTCGTGAAAAACTAGGTAAGGGGCGTGTTCGACATTTCGAAACATTGGCAGGCAGGATTAGGATAATCAAGTTTACCGGTTGGATTCAAGATTTGTTGATGTGGTCCCCGACCCCGAGAGAGCAGAAGTAAGCAAGCTGCTTCGCTTTACTGACCCATGTCAACTGTTTTTGCCCCTACACGTTGATTGATGGAATAATTTTTTCCATTGGATCAGGCGTTTCAACGAAAGTTAGATACAACCAGCAGCACAGGATATGACACGTACAAAGATTGGTTATATATCCTATGTTGACCAAATATTTTTACATAATTATCGTGGACCCCACTGGTCATAAGAATGACGTCAGCCCACACAGCCCAGACAAAACTCCATGTCACTTTCTGCCACTGAGCGTAAGAGCCACACGTCTTTGGACCCAATCCAGGGCTGATTTGATTTTGTTTCAAACCCAGTAACCAGAGGAGATGGTTTCTTTCACGCGCTTATAGAAAGAAAAATAAATAACAAGCCTAAACAGAAACAAGTACTCCCTCTGATTCATAATAAGTGTCGTTTTAGATATATTTTAATTATTTAAAATAAGTGTCATTCTTGACTTTGTATGCATGTTTATAATTTTACTTTCAAAATTAGCCTTTAATTTCTCTAACATCTTAATTATACAAATTACACAGATTATATTTTTAAGGCATTTTAACATGTAATTAATAAAAGTATATAAAATATTTTATTAACTTTCTTAATAAATATACATTCCTCTTAAATGACACTTATTATGAATGAGAGGAAGTATTTGTTATTGGGAGCATACTGCCGCAATTTGGTAATCTCTTGGCCAGTAGCTGAATATAGGTATGTGTGTGAGAGACAAAAAGTAATGGCGCAGAGAGTGAGTCTTCATGGTGGGTCCGCATGTGGGTCCTCATGACATATAGTATAAGTGAATCTCTACAGTGATTGTTTTGCCCACATCTTTGATTGTGAGCAGAAGCCCACTTGCTTACGTCTGTATGCAAAAGATTGATAAGACGTGCGTTATGTTTACATGAACTGTACAGCTTGCAGCACTTATGAGGAGACTAGCTGAATAACGTGACCGGTCTCAGAGATACGGTGAAGTTGTTCCATGGAGTTCTGGTTTAATATTATAATGTCTTATTGTGTCCAATAAATCTCAGTCATTTATTATGTGAGTTTTACATAAGTCTCGTAAAATAAATAGCTAAGATTCTATTAAACAGAATAAGACAGAGTAATATTGGACAGAAAATCTGAACTCGTTTTATGAGCAAAGCGTTACACACTTTTTGATTTGATGATACAGTGAAGATCATCTTTGGAGAAGTAGTTTTTGGCTATTAATTGAAGAAACACCGTTATTTATTTTTCTGTGAAGAAAGAGTGAGTATGGTGGAAAATTTCGGCTAGTTTATTTTGAGAAAATAAATATTATAGGAAATTTTTTTTTATCTCAAGTATATTGTTGTTCAATTCTTAGTTGATTAGATACTTAAGTTATTTGTTTATTGTTATTTTATTAAAAGTTGTTTAAAAAAATCCTCTGACAAGGTTAACACAAGTTCGTTGTGTTATTGGGTGTGAAAATCTTTAATGAAAAGTGAGGTTGAGAGATAGTGTCAATGGTTGAATAGGTCGGCTCAGTAAAGCCTTGGTTAAATCTATTATGCTTGTGAAAGTTATTAAACTATGGGAGAGCCCCGCAGATATAGGCAAGGTGTGTCGAATTACGTTACCAAATTTCTGGTGCCGAATTTGAACTTAACAAGCAAAGAGCGTGAGATTATAGGTTAAAGGAAAAAGAGCGTAGATACTATTCCAATTATTATTTTAAAGTGGAAAAGAGTGGTAAGAATGAAAGATTCTAAAAAAAAAAACTGAGAATTGTGCACCTATATATAGAAGAGCTTTGTGTCTTGGTTATTATATCTAAAACTTACTGATAATTACAAAGTTCCTATATTATTCTACAATAATGTATTAAATATTGTAGTAATCTACAATCTAATTTTAATTAATTGATGGTCTGTTTAAAAGTGTTATTTTTACTAGTTAATTGTCGTACTTTTCCTATTTCCTATGGGTTGTTATCTGTGTTGATTAACGGGCCGTAGAATTCGACTATTTAAGTTGTCAGATCACATAACCAGGAAATGAATTAGGTACGCTGGTTATATGGAATATATGTTAATTAGTAAATCAAATTTATTTAAATTTTTTATATTTTAAAGATATTTAAAATTTAATTATATTTATTAATAATCACTAAATCAAATTAATTTAATTTAATTTAACTACAAAAGTTAAATAAAATTGTATTAGTAATTAATTTTAATTAATTAAATATAGAACATTAAATTAATCATTTATAATTAGATAATATCTATTTGTCGATAATAATTTGTATTATAAAAAATAGAAAAAGAAAATAAAAAATCTGGAAGAAATCAAAAACTAAAGGATAAAGCCTGAGACGTATAGAATTTTTAAAAATTAAAAAATAAAAACAAATTTATTTCATTCCAATCATGAAATGCAGCTGGACTGGAGCTAAAGAACGCCAAAACGCACGTTCTACCGATAGCAGAGGTGGGGCAATTTGCAGATCGTCACATCACATCAAATCCTCAAGACTTCGTAATCTAAAATATATTCCTTTCAGATCTTAGGAGAATCAGTTGTGACTTGTCAGCAGAATAATTTATCCCTACGCAATAAAATAATTTATATGAGTATTACATAAATTGACTCAATTTTATATAAAATTTATAAAAATTCAAAATTTACGCTATAATAATAATATTTAAGTTGTCGAATATTATTATGCATGATAATCGACATATAGCCGCTATAATATTATTATTATAGCGTACAAAGTACGCTGCTTCCTTGTCGGTCTGAGTGTGCTTTTGTACAAGGCGTGATTACCGTGCTTTGGTATAAGACAAAACTCAAATCATAGAGTTTGAGCGGCTGAAAGCCACCATTGCTTTGGGATCACGTGACCACGTGATTCACGACACATGTTGTTTTCCGGAATGAATAATTGTGGTGGTTCAATTAGTAGAGATATGTCTTATCGTGTCTAGTCTACTAATGGAAAGATGCCGTATTCAAATTGAATTACATTTGTAACTTAATTTTCAAATATTAAATGTCCACACATACTCCTAAAGTAATGGTTGCAATTTTCTGTTAGTTTATGCTTTACAATGAGTAAATGAATCGTAATTTAATAAAATAATTATTTAAAAGTATTTTTATCTTATACATATTTAGATGTATATGACGAAGTCTACCAGATAAATGTTCATCACCAAAGTAACTGATATAGAGATTTTTATATTTTGATACTATTTATAAATTTATTGAGAAGATAGAAAGTGCATTTCATGCTCATGCAGAATATAACTGACCGCGCGTCGTTTCGCTAGTCAAAATTAAAATTACTAGACTACTACTGTAGAGTGGTGAGTCTAGGTCGATCCCACAGAGAGTGCGTGTAAAGTTTAAGAAATTAAAATAACTGGTGTTTACACTTATGGGGGGTTTTTGGATTTTTGAATTAAACAGAAAAAAATAGAAATTGAAATAAAAAAAATAACTAGAAACAAAATAATGAGAATTTAAAAATCAATGAAAATAAATCCTGGTTTCCGGTCTCCTTCGTTATTGAACTTGCGTTGATCATCGATACAAAAAAAATAACCAATTTATTAGTTCAGCATTCGTCGTGGTAAATTTCTCTACCTATTTTCTCTTATGTTTAGTTAACCAAAACATGTATTTGAATTAAC
>JAOTAW010000001.1:11281868-11299561 GCA_025629945.1 Erythroxylum savannarum | reverse complement strand
TAAGTTGTATCGAACAAAGACCAAGTCGTTTAATCTTTTATGTTTCAATCTATTTCTTTCTTGGAATTGATGAATTCAAATGTGTTCCAATTCTTTTCATACCCTATTGCACTCTCGTGTTGACTTAAAATTCGAATTGAAAATCTTTACAATTTTAAAACACCAATTCTGAATTGGGCCTACCAAGTAAGACAACAAAAGTAATATTATAAACAAAATAAGATGATTACTAATTTTTAATAAGTTACAAAACTGAAAAATATATTTACCTGGATTAAGCTAGTCTTTTGATGAATAGTAATAGACATCCCAAAATCACCAAAAGCATCCTTATAAACCTCATTTGTGAGTTTAAGAGATCTTGCATCATCTCATAGGTAACAATTGTTATAATAATTAATATCATTCTCCCTATTAACTTTAGCTTTCTTTGTAAAGTTTGGTTTAATATAGACACTAGGATTAAATAATGCCTTAACTGCAAACAATAAAGAGTAAGGTTACATTTCGCATATCTCATTGATGACTGCAAGATAAGGTATGCACAAAGAAGACCTATTTTTTATATTGGCCTTGATTGCTTCTTTCTTCCTCTTTATGGCATCATAAAAATGACCTATTGTTGTGTTCTCATCACTATCGGCTAGACGAAGTACTATCACTAAAGGCTCACAAACTTATATTAGAAATGAAACTGAGACCAAAATTTATGATCTTCAAGTATAATTTTGAAAACCCCAACTCTAGCATTAAACCTGGCATATTGTTATGCGATTCACTTATCATTAATAAATATTTCCCCTAACTACTTCTTCATTTAAAAAAAACAATAAAGTGATAATAAATTATTTGCAAACCTTGTTATAGCAGGACAACATAAATTTCTACTATCGGTAAAATCTTTCCTTATCAAATTTAGGATCTATGTACGATTATATAGATAAACTTGATCACTTTCTTTGCTTTCTATATAGTCTCATCAATGATAGGAAAATATCTAGCATCTTCTATATTTTTCAACATCAGGTCAATGCAATGTGTAACATAAGGAGTCCATTAAAAAAAATTATACCTACTTTGTAGTCTTTCCCAATTTCTTTGTAGGTAAAATCATTGTTAGTAATGACTTGAACAATGTTTTCTAGCCTAAATGCATACACAACTTCATTAATTATCTGAAATAGAGTATCAACATTTCTAACAAGGCCAAATGCATTAATATACTTCAAAAACATTGTCTCCTTAGCAGAATAAACTAAAAAAATTGACAATGGTTTACGTCTTCTATTTGTCCAACTATCACACAAAATTGAATATCCATAAGCTGCCCAAGTTGTTCTTCTTTCATCCAAATAACTTTTTATTTCATAAAAAGAGATGCTTAGAAGTTTACTTCTATAGTCATCAATTGAATGAGCCCTATATCCTAGATCGTAATAGGTAATAGCATCTGCTATCTGGTAATAATAAATTGGGCATAATTAAATGATACACCCAAATAAATCATACCACCATCTAACCATTGTCATGTCCACATTCTGAACTGCTTCTTTAGATTCTAAAGCGCTACAAATTAAATGTTGCGCTCTAGGAGTTGTTCATGGCAAAAAAAAGATACATGTCATCTTATTTTCCTCATATGAGGTGCAACATTCCCTTGTTTTTGGATGAAAAATAACTTTTACAACCAATTTCATTTCCTTTGTCTTCTATCATTTTCATGTTGATACTCTTCAAGTAAAGTTTTCATTTGACATTTTACAGCATGACTCACCTTTTTGCAAGTCTTTTACTTCACCTTTGATCCCAACCAAATGCTTTTTTAATGTAGAGATTCTCCCACCTTTCAAATGCTTGTTATAGTACACACAAATGGTGTGGTTCTTTATTCTAGGAACAATATAGTATGAGCCTAAATTAGATCATCAAATCTTTCTGAAATGGCTAAATTATTAGGACTAATTGAACTCTATTTATCTAAAAAATAAATGAAGATATAAGTCAAAATTAAATTAATAAAATTTTAAAAATACAAAATTTTTTATATAATATCATTACATAACTATAAAAATTTAATATTATAAGCTTATCCAGATTCTAGATATATTCTATCTTACATTTTTCTTTATGATAACACACATTGTAAAAATGACTTTTTATGATAATACACATTTCAAAAATGATTTAAGTATTTACAATTCATATTATGTTGAGTAATAAGTATTCTCTTATAAATTCACATACTATTTTTTTACTACGTAATAATCCATAAGATAAGATAACAAATGTGTATTTGCTACCCATAAGATAGCATTAATATTTGTAATATTTTTCCTAATGACAATAATGAACAATATAAAATTGCTAGCATTTAATTTTCTTAACTTAGTTACATATATTAAATGATTTAATTATATATTAAATATTATATTTAAATGATTAATCATGTGTGAAATACCTTTTATACAGAAAAAATAATTAGTAAATTGTATGTTTCATATAAATAAATTAATAAATTAATTTTGATATTATTTGTATGATTATTAAAATAACAAATAATATAACATGTTCTTGAATTATAACAAATAATATAACATGTGCTTGAATTATACACAATTCACAATGCCTAAATTTTCTTCCATAATCCATATAGAACATTATTTTGATCTCATTTTTTATGAATTAATAATGCGTAAATGTTATTGAACTATACACAATTCACACAACTAATTCCATCTTCCAAGCCCAAATTGCCCAATGCATATTTTATAAACCGTTCATAATACACATATGACACACCAAACATAATGCAATTGCAATTCAGAGTAAAAACAAACAACCTAAAACACATAAAAAATCAAACAAATCATAACCAAGTTAATGAGGGTCGCGGGTTGAGGTTAGTCAAGTCAGATCGGTTCAACCAGATGCAAATCTGGATTCTGCAATCTGCACCGGGGAGTGGGGAAATGGCTTATTGGACTCATTGGATGGTGTACACATAAAAGAGTAGTGTGCAAGCATGGTACCGTCGTTGGTTGGCTAATTAGAGTCAATAGTTAAGTTGGTACCATCACTGCTCACATGCTTATATGGAGGAAGCAGCGAGCATAAGTGGGAGATTGGAAGGGCTATGGTAGGCATGCATGGGTGATTGGAAGGGCGACAGTGTGAAGACTGAAGAGGGAAGGCAGCAATGTGAAAACTAAAAGAGTGAAAGTGAGTGGGTTTGAGTGGGTTTTGTAACTTTTGTTACACAATGAAGAAGAGTGAACAAAAGGTTAGTGTCTATAGGGTTTATTTTATTTAATTTGGTTCATAACTTTTTAAAATTGCTATTTAATCCCCAAAATTCTTCAATATTTTGGTACTAACCGATATAAGCTGGTCCCACTCAGTATTGACCGGTACCAATTGATATTCATAATCGGAACAATATCAACATTTTGAGTACCGTTCTTTGGTTGATACTGAACTATACTCATGATATTGGTTTAAATAAAGTTGTTAGAATTATAGTTCAAAAAAGAGCCTTTACATTCAATTCTATTAAATAATAAACATTTTATTTAAAGTACAGTAAGTTTTTACCAAAGGAAAAAAAGACAACAATAAGACTAACTTTAAATTAATTCTCTCTTATCCTGTAACCCCAGTGTATAGGAAAGTGTCCATAAAAAATCTAACTTCATTTGTGCACATTATGGAATACAATTTTTTTTATTACTGTTTAAATCCATTTGCTTACACCACAATTACAACAATATAAAGTTGTGTTTTTTTAAAGAAAATGAATTCTATTAAGCCTTTAAGGCAAATAAAATAATAAAAAAATACAACAAATTGCTACACTATGATGAGCCTACTCTTGAAATGGAGATGACCATACAATTGCAAGGCTAAGTTACATATTGCAAACATTGTCACCTTTCAACTGGTTATAAATTTATAATTTCCATGAGTTAACCGATGTAGTTCATATCATTAAACTTGTCTTTGAATAGGTTGATATGTAGTATGATTTTCTACATTTGTTCTTTGTGGAAATTCTTCTTACTCTTCTCTATAGCCTAGAATACTCTTTTGTTTCTTTCATCAAAAATTGCTGCCACAACAAAAATCAACATCACATAGAAGCAACGTCTCTTAATTTTGTTTGTAGGCCAAACCATCATACACCAATTTGCAATTATATTCTAGCTATTTGGAGCATTGTGGACGTGAAGAAATTTGAAGTTGTTCTTTATACTAAAGGAAATTAAAGACCCTAAACCCAATTCTTGCATACGATTTTAGTATTTATAGAAAACTCGTTCAAATAATAACAATTGAAATTATTTACTAGTAAGTTAATAGAACATCTCAACAGAATAACTCTAAAAACGATAAAAAATTATTAATTGAGAAAACTGTAGGGGTGTAGTACTTTCGCAAAAACTTCGATTTGACCGCAGTTACTTGTAAGGTTCTGTCGCAGTTACTTGTAACTTTATCTATCAATTACTAGATATAAAGTAACTGTATCAACAACTATTAATTTTTTTGTACCAAACAAAAACAAAAAATAAATACAAAATTAAACAGATCAACACCGAAATTTGGTAACGCAGTTCGGCACACCTTGTCAACATCTTTAGGGCCCTTACCCACTTAATCACTTTCACGAAAGTACAATAGATTTACACAAGCCTTACCAAGCCATACCACTTAATCCTTGAAACTATCTCTTAATCTCATTTCTCGTGAAAGATTTTCACACCTGATAACACCACTGACTCGCGTTAACCTCAACAGAGGATTTTTCTTTACTGCTCTAATGAAAGATAATTAATTAAAATAACTCAAGTGATCAATCAACTAAGAAAAGAATAAAAATACACTTCAGATAAAAGAAGGACTTCCTTTTAAGTTTAGCTTCCCGAAATATATCTGAATAATTGTCCACCTATTAGGTTGACCCACACCAACTTCAGAATTAGTTCACAGCTGCTTAGTTATCAAATAGTTCAAAATAGAAGACACACCCAATCCTTAAAGACATCCTAGCTGTGAAACAGTCAAGGAGATGAACGTTCAGCGTGAATAGCTCCGAGACAAATCAATGCAAAACCGATAAAGTCCCAAGCCAGAAAAACCACACGTAATACTCAAAAGTTGTCCAACTGTGAGAAACTCCAACAACTCAATACCAAACCGTGAACATCAAGGCTTCACTCTCACATGATTAATTAACAGCTGGCAACACACACCACCAAATATTTCATACGCAAGCTTCCAACACCAATAAATTCTAATCACTCCATACAGCATAAGAAACATATATTTCAACCAAAAATCAATCAACCGTGTATCACCAACACATAACTCACACACACACTCGGCTATATTTCCAAATTTAATTAATGCATACCCAACAAAATTCCAGCACTACCCCAACAACCACACTATCGTAATGCACACATCTTACCAAGATACACATCAATTAGAGATAAAACTCTATCATAACTAAAAGATTATCCCCAATAGCTTTTTGAATCCAAGTCAAATAAGGATTAGTGATTAGCTATCAATGTCTAATTAATATCTTAGAGGTCCAATTAATAAACAAAATGCCAAAATAAAAGTAAGTAGATATATATCATATATCTAACAATCTTCTCCTTTTTGACATTATTTGTCGCAACTAAGAAACTCCCCCTAAATAACATAATTGGAAATATAAGTATCAAGTTCACACATTCACGGTTCAAGTGGTATATGCTCCCCCTTAATCCAACATCAAGTTCCAAAGAATATCACAATTATCCAATCATCCAAATTTCTCCTCTTTGGGATAAAAAGATGTCAAAAAGCAAGATGAATAGTCACGCATATACCTTGAAACCTCCCCCTAAATGGAACAGTCACCAAAAACAATCTGATGTCTCCCTCTTAGGACAAAACAATGTCAAAACAAGAATACCTTTAATGCGATCAATCTTAACAAATAAAGAAGCAAAAAAATTAGTAATAGGTTCATCATAAGTATGCCAAAATGACAATTTACCACCAGTCAAAACACTGGCCAAAGTATTATTACTCGCACCAAAGTCATTCGCATCCGACTTATTACATTAAAAAACCCCATCATCAAGTATAACCTCATGTACGCATCAATCAACTGAACCTTAGAAAGCCTATAAATAAAAAACTCAGAAAGCCTAAATGATAACTCCTTTTAACCTTTTTTTTTGTTTTTTTTGTTCTTTTTATAAATAACATCAAACTATACTTCAAAAATGTAAAGCACACATTTCCTGTGCCTCTCGAAGAAATTCAAACCTGGGCTTATTCCTCATTGCATTATCTCGATCATCAACTATCTGGTTGATTTCTTCATCTGAATTAACTAACTTATCCTCAGTCTGAACAGTTTCTTCAAAAGTAGTAACTAACTGTGAATTTAAACAATTTCTTATTTTTTCGTCACTACGTCTTTGTGCTTATCCTTGACCCTTTCTATCCCAAGTAGATTTCAGTACTAAAGGCTGATTTTGAAATTTATATGAGCGATATAGGGTCCTTTGGTTTTGGCTTCTTAAAACAACATTTGTAGTAACTTGTAGTATTTTGTCCTTGTGTGCCCGATAATTCCCAAAAATTACATGTGGGAACAAATATTCGATTCTTCCTCAATGTTTCTTCTTGGACAGATCTAAATATATCAATTTTCTCATCATTCACCTTGGAGCACTCTCCTTTGTAACCAATGCCTTGAAGATCCTCTTTAATCTTACCAGTTTCGATCAAATTTTCTAACTTTTTTGTGCCTCCATTCAGCATTCTCAAATCCTTTTCGGTACTTGCTAACTTCAGTCTGGCTTTACTGAGCTCGTTTAAAGCTACCATCAATTTCTTCTCTAAATCTTGGATAATGTTCTCCATAGAGAAATTTTCTTCCTTGAACCTTTCATTCTTTCTACATATTTTCACCCATTTTCATACATCACTTTGTAAGCATTGTAAATATGATTTCTTTTATCATCTGAACCACTTTCATCACTGTCATAATCTGATATTGAACCTTGACCTGATCTGTTTCCATTTTTCTCAAAATTTTCTAATTTTCCCCCTTTTTTGTCTTCAATTACTTCCTTCTTAGTTACTGTTAGGCATGCAACTGGATTTTTGCTATACAAAGCAACTAACGCAGCACCATTTGCAATTTCTTCTTCACTAGCATATTCACTTTCTGAGTCATTCTCACACCAAGTGCTAGTAAAAGAATTCTCTTTTCTCTTCTTCAAGGTATTAGCACATTCCTCTTGCACATGTCCGAAGCCCTGATACTCAGGGCATTGAATTATCCTTGCTTTTCTCTCACCCTTCTGACTTTTGACTTGTTGTTTGAAGTTGTTGTTCGATGAACTCCTACCGTTTTGCCTAAATTCGGATCTATCCTTCTTCACTTTCTTTAACCACTTGCTGAAATTTCTTGTCAATAATTTCATATCCTCATTATCATCAGATTCATCTTTTACATCATTTATGCCTTTTTCAATTTCGCTTATAGTGCCAATCCTTTACTCTTTTCTTGTTTGCCCCTTAACAAATTTATTTTGAAATTGGTAAGAATTCTAATTACCTTCTCCAATGACAAGTCATTGATGTCATGAGCCTCCTCGATTGCTATAATTTTCGGAATAAATCTTAGAGGTAATGATCTCAACGTCTTCTTAAGTAGTTTCATATTGGAATATTTCTTCCCGAGTTGATGTGTCTGATTCGTTATATCGCGCAATCTTTCATGAAAATCTCCAATAGTCTCATTTTCATTCATATTTAGTTCTTCAAATCTTACAGTTAACATTTGAAGTTTTGACGCTATCATAGATTTGGATCTTTCATGAATAATCTGCAAAGTATCCCACGCTTCTTTAGCCGACTCACAGGCCGATATTATTGAGAAGCCTCCTTCATCAACAACACTGAAAATTGCGTGCATTGCTTATGAGTTTCCAAGTGCCCTCTCTTCTTCGACTCTTGTGCATTTAGATGGATCTTTAAACACTGCTTCTTCCTTTCATCAGTCATCACTGGATATGTCCAGCCATTTAAAACTGAGTTCCATGCTCTTACTCCTTGTGCCTGGATGAAGACTCTCATCCGTGATTTCCATGCAGGATAGTTAGAGCTATGTTTACGAACCTCGAATCTGTACCAATTTGTTGTACCAAGTCCTGATTTGGTGACCCGCTCTGATACCAATTGAAAAAAATCGTAGGGGTGTAATAGTTTTATAAAAACTTCGATTTGACCGCAGTTACTTGTAAGGTTCTGCTGTAGTTACTTGTAACTATATCTAGCAGTTACTAGATATAAAGTAACTGTATCAGCAACTGTTAATTTTTCTGTACCAAATGAAAATAGAAAAAATAAATACAAAATTAAGCAGATCAATATCGAAATTTGGTAACGCAGTTCGACATACCTTGCTTACGTCTGCGGGGCCCTCACCTAGCTTAATCACTTTCACGAAAGTACAATAGGTTTACACAAGGCCTTACTAAGCCGGCATTACTTAATCCTTGAAACTATCTCCCAACCTCACTTCCCGTGAAAGATTTTCACAACCGTTAACACGATCGACTCGTGTTAACCTCAATAGAGAATTTTTCTCTACTACTCTTAATGAAAGACAATTAATTAAAATAACTTAAGTGATCAATCAACTAAAAAAAGAATAGCAATACACTTCAGATAAAAGAAGGACTTCACTATAGGTTCAGCTTTTTGAAATATATCTGAATAATTGTCCACCTATTAGGTTGATCCATGCCAATTTCAGAATCAGGTCACAGCTGCTCAATCAACAAGTAGTTCACAACAAAAGATATGCCCAATCCTTAAAGACATCCTAGTTGTGAAACACTCAAGGAGATGAATGTTCAGCATGAATAGCTCTTAGACAAATCAATGCAAAACTGATAAAATCCCAAGCCAGAAAAACCACACGTAATACTTAAAAGCTATCCAACTGTGAGTTACTCCAACAACTCAATACCAAACTGTGAACTCAAAAGCTGTCCAACTGTGAGTTACTCCAACAACTCAATACCAAACCGTGGACATCAAGGCTTCACTCTTACACGATTAATTAACAGCTTGCAACACACACCACCAAATATTTCACACGCAAGCTTCCAACACCAAGAACTTCCAATCATTCCATACAGTACAAGACACACATATTTTAACCAAAAATCAATAAACCGTGTATCACCAACATAGAACTCACGCACACACTCGGCTATATTTTCAAAATTCAATTAACGCACACCACCAAAATTCCAGTACTACCCCAACAACCACACGGTCGTAATTCATACCACATCTTACTAAGATATACATCAATTAGAGATAAAATTCTATCACAACTAGAAGATTATCCCCAATAACTTTTTAAATTCAAGTGAAATAAGGATTAGTAATTAGCTATCAGTTTCTAATTAATATCTTATAGGTTCAATTAATAAACAAAATGTCAAAATAAAAATAAGTAGATATATATTATATCTCTAACATTAATTTTAATTAAAACAAGTTAAAATTATTACGTAACCAGTTCATTCACGGGCGATAAATTTAGAAAAAAGTATATATATTAATTAATTGCTTCATCAACCGATGAATATGGAAGTTTACGTATTTATGTGTTCGGTGTTAATAGGAGAGTAGGTGGTTGGTCAGGTGAAATATCAATTGCCCCTCCCAAGGGCTCAATGTTCAAACTTGTAATGATGGTAAACTCACTAGCATGCTATTATTTAATCACTTTTGCTGAATCAAAAGTTGAAAAAACTAATCATGATACTAAAACCACTTTAATATTTTTGACGGTTGTGGCGAGCAAAATCAATTCCCATACAGGTAATGTACAATCATGATTTGTCATTGACACTGACTGGACGCCAATACCCAAAAAGCAAACATATTCTGTATTCTTAAAATGCATGCTGTGAAAAGATCTAATATTTTCAGTTTAGAGTTTAGACGCTATCCAGGTAAGCAAAATGCCTACGTTAGCTAAGACTAGAAAAAATGATTTAAGGTACGGAGTAGAGAAGAACATGAATAAATAAGCCTGCCTTTCTGAATCAAGCAACTGGAATCGGACATCCAGATGCACCGGATGTAGAAAATCTTATGATGAAAGCTATGGTTTTATTTTGTAGCAGCAGGACATCAAAACTTTAAATTGCTACGTTTAAAGCTAATGAATTTACGATGAAAGCTATGGTTTGCTACGTAAATTGCTACGTTTAACGCTAATGACTTGACTTTTTTTTACTTCTCCTTAGGCAAATGAACATTGTTCGAACTTCAGAAGGAATGAAAATGACGGGATTAAATAAAATGTGGGTCTCTAGATATATTAAATCATCAAAATAAAGAAAAAGTTTTGCAAAAGCAGAAGTTATATAAGAAGGAAATAAACGAAACAAAAATATAAAATTTACATAGTTCGTATCAACGTGAAACCTAGAACTGAGGGTAGAGAAAGATTTGTTTCATTATTATTTTTTAAAAAAATTAAAGAAATATATTATTAAACTAAGCATGAGACTTAAAAAGTTGAGTCATGCAAATGCTATGTGAAGGTAAAAATTACTCTCATCTATACAAAGAGGGTAACCCGAGATCCTAGCTCCAAAATATCAGGTTACTAAAATACTCTAGTGCTTACACTAAGTTCCAACTAGCTTTTAAGAGAGTGCTAGCTTTCTTATAATTCCTAGAGATCATTAACACCTCTCTAATCTAAAGAACATATTTCTCTAGGCATATTTATCTAGAGATTTATGTTATTACTGCAAGAAGATAATATAAGGAGAATAATATGAAAACTACCTTAACTTTATACAACTCCTATCAAATTATTGATTAGATTAGAGTTATACATAAGAATTCCAAGGACAAAAGAATTCTATTTTCATAAATTCCTAAGGGCATTAAAACTTTATTTTAGTGCACCTTTAGATTTTGTGTGACCAGTCTCATGCCTTTCCCACTCTTGACATCAACCTCGATCTACTTCTAACTTCTCAATCACTTTAACTCATACGAGCCCAGTGTTGATCCCATGTTTTTGATAGTTTTATATGTAAAAAATTTCTTACTGCATGTATACAAATCATAACTCGTAATATAAAAGATATTTTTCCCATGAGGATTGATTAGTCATCTACCAACTTGAATGCATTTTGTCTAAGGTAATACAAAATTGAATGAATTAAATTAAAATAAATTAACTGAAATTGAAATAAACTAATAAAAATAAACAATTGAATAAGAGAAGCTAGCAATAAGAATGAAGTTAATCAATGATGAAAACTTAGGGGTTATTCCTTTTATCTTGTTAATTCAATTACGCTTGATCTTAAATATCCTAAGGTTCTCTCTCGAAATCTAATCAAGTAATCCTAATTGAAATAGATAATAATATAATTGTAACTTCTTGATTCACAAAACTACTCCTAACTACTTAATTAGATTTAAAGCAATCAAAAGAATAATTAACTCACAATTAAGATCTCTCTTCAATTGTTTATTAATATGATATTTGTACGTCTATTAAATTATCAACTCTCTTTGTGCACCTTAACATATATAACCTGATTCAATCTCATGATTTATTATCAAGTATAAGCATATCACAAAGCATTAATATTTATTGAATTCAACAAGAATAAAGTTAAATGAAATAGTTTGAGAATAATCCTTAATATAGATTTAGAAATTCATAATCATGTTCAACTCCCATTAATCAAAATTAACATCCAAGAAAATGAAATATAAAAAGACAAACGAAAGAAAATAACTTTAAGTGTTGATTTGGAAATTCTCAAAAAAATGGAGTTGATCTTGAAGTCTCCACTTTTATCTACTTGTTTATGATGTGCAACATCCTTTTTGTGTCTTTTGCTTTTCCTTAAATACTTCTTAAGGCTTCTAAGGTTTCCCCACTTGTTTTGGTTCCAAAAATAGCCCCAAAATGTTAAGAATACAAAATTTTGAGTGCCGAAAAAGTTGTGCACGGTTGTGCATCCTATCCAGAATTTCTGTCATAATCATGAAAGAGGCTTATTCCCATGCAACTAGTCATGCACGATCATGCAAAATCATGCACAATTGTGCATCTTCCTATTTTTCAAGTTCTTCTTAATCTTTCTTTAATTTTTCCTATTTTCACTCACTAACAAACACCATTCACTTCCTTGTAGGTTACAATAACCTATGTCCTTTGCATTTATTGTGTTGTATGTACCTTTTAGGGTGTATAGCTTAGTTTGGTTCCTATGTAGCTAATTAAGGTTTTGACAGGCCTGGTCAAATTTATTTTGGTATGGGTCTTTCATGGTTGGTACGAGTCTCTTTAATATTGCTAAGCTTAAACATGTTCTAAATGTACGTTATTTTAAGTTATATTTATTACTCTTGCTCATTATTTTTTTAATATTACGATTATTATTTCTCTTTAGTATTTATTTGTATTGTGTTGTATTTTTGTTTTTAGTTGTTTTTCTTATCTTTTATGTTCATTTGATTGATTGATTTATTTTACTTTATTTCTTAGATATGTATGCACATCCATTTATAATTTTGTAAGATATTCATGACACATTGCATGTTGGTCCATCGGAAATAACCTCTCTACTAGGTAAGGATAAGACTGCATACTATCAGACCTCTCCAGACCCTATGCCTCAGCGGGACTTCAACTGGGTGTTGATGACGACGATGACGACTCGCTAATAAACACATCAAACAACCCTTTAAAAATTTAGATTAAATCCTTGCTCTAAAATAATCGAACAATTAAAACACATAAAAATATTAACAAGAACACAATTCTAAGTCCTAAACACATAGTTATCATCTAATAAAACACTTAAAAACACTCTTAAACTTCTAGAAAACATACTAAGTTTTATACCTATCACATGTCCTTATCCGACAATAGTTAGTTTCTAAAATTTCACTCTCCATCAAAATTCAAGACATATCTCACAATTCTTTACCTTGACTTGAGTTATCTAATATCTAACTAAGAATTCTGCCAGCCATATATTCCATCAAGGGCTTTAAATTATATGAATGTTCATTAAATCCAAGTTATGTTTAAACCTTTTTATACAGTTAAAAACTTTGTCAAGATATTTATTGGGTTATCATTTATCACTATTTACTGTATAGAAAATACCTTATCCTCAATGATATTTTGAATAAATTTTAATTTTAAATCAATATGCTTTAATCTCTCATGATAGACATGACTTTTAGCTAAAATTAATGCACTCTAATTATCACAGTAAATAATAGAGTTTTTCCATAACAAACTATCAACAAGACTATATAACTACATCCCTTCTTTAAACCCTTTCATTAATGACATGTATTCTACTTATGATGTAGATAAAGCAATTATGGACAACTAATTGCATGTACAAATAAAGTAAAGATATAACATGTCAATAATCTCCTCTTAAAAGATATCCTTTATAATTAGAGTTGGTATAATAATATTTCTAGTTGTGTCATCAAAACCATAAACATATCAAATATTACCAATACCTTTTTAAGTATTGCATAATCCACTTAATAGCTTCCCAATAAGCCTTTCCTAGATTATCATAAACCTACTCACCACATTAATAGTATGTACTGGATCTGTCTCATACAAATCATGAAATATATCATAATCCTAACTACACTCAAGTATGAAGCTTGCTTTATATAATCCTTCTCTAAGTCACCAATATTAATTTTAAAATGTGTTGCCAAAAGATTCAAACCAACTTTAATTGATCCATTTAAAAAGACTATAGAATCTTTTCATTGTACATTTGTTGTGACAAGTATAGTAGTCACCTTTTCTATCCCTCCAAATTTCTATGCCTAAAATTT
The DNA here is from genome assembly GCA_025629945.1 of Erythroxylum savannarum. Classification (NCBI taxonomy): domain Eukaryota; kingdom Viridiplantae; phylum Streptophyta; class Magnoliopsida; order Malpighiales; family Erythroxylaceae; genus Erythroxylum; species Erythroxylum savannarum. The sequence goes on along the minus strand of JAOTAW010000001.1, from coordinate 11,285,614 downwards.
TCTTTATTGCACCCAAATCCTTCATCTCAAACTCATTACTCAAGATGCTCTTTAGGTTGTTAATTTTAGCCTTATTTTTAGTTGCAATTAACATTTCATCAACGTATGAAAAAGACAGATCCATAAACCATCTGATATCTTCCGAAAGTAAACATAATTATCAAAATACTTTTAAACAAAACTATAACACAATATGAATGCATCAAACCTCTTGTACCACTGCCTTGATGACTATTTCAACCTATATAAGGTTTCTTTAACACACATTTATAGTCTTTCTACTCATAGTGAAGAGACCTTTTTGGTTGTGACATATTAACATGTTCTTTTAAATTTCCATTTTAAAATTCAATTTTCTTATCAAGTTGCTTTAACTCTAGATTGGATGTGCTTGGCTAAAAGGATTCTTATGGTTTTATGCTTCACAAATGTTTAGAATACATTACGGTAAAGATTGCTTTTCTTCATTCATGCCAATCAAGCATTCTACTACTTCTTTATTATCTGCTACATCTCCATAAGTATGTGGTTCACCATAATCTATGATTTTAGCTACTTCTGAGGCATATGTTATAGGATTAATTTCAATAACATCCATATAAGCTAAATACCTAGTAAGTCTCATAATTATCTCTCGTTGCCCTCCTTGTTGCTATACTTCTTGATTGCTCCTCATATACATTCGTGGACTAAAATTTCACTATATTAAAATTTTAATTTCAAACTCCATCATCCGGTTAAAACCTTGATCCTTTTTTCTTGTAAGATTATCGAGCCCTTTCCTCTGGTTAATCATAGTATATTATTCAAAGGTAACATCTCTATTACTAATATATCTTGTAGTTCTTTCCTTTTCAGTACACCATAATCTACACCTTTTAACTTCTACATAATATCTTAGAAATATTCGTTTCATCATCATATACTCCATTTTATCATCATTAACATGAGCATTAGCAAGGAAACTAAATATCTACATGCTAAAATAATCATAAGGAGTACGGTACTATACTACTCGAGAATTAGCAAGGAAACTAAATATCTACATGCTAAAATAATCAGAAGGAGTACGATACTATACTTCTTGATGGGTCTTAAAATCTATTACAATTTATGGATATCTATTCACCAGATAAGCAATATTGCTAATGACCTTAACTAAAAAATGTTTCAAAAGTATAGCATTTGACCACTTGTATCAATCATATTGTGTGAGTATTTGGTTATTCATTCTATAACTCCATTTTGATATAGTGTATGGTGTACATTACGGTGCCTCACTATATATTACTTCTTTTAGAACTCATCGAATGTCTTATTGCAAAATTCCAACTCATTATTAGTTACGAGTGTTTTGACTTATCTTCTAGTATGTTTTTTTAATCATTTTCCTCCACATTTTAAAATTTATAAGTACTTCATCCTTCCATTTCAGAAAATACACCCAAACTTTTCTTGAGTAATCATCAATAAATGTGAAAAAAAGTAATTACATCATTTATAGGATTGAACCAAATCATGACTCTTTAAATCTGAATGAATATAATCAAGGATGCTAGTAGAAGTATGCTTACTAAAACTAAATTTGACCCTTTAGCACTTATCAAGAACAGAAGACTTATAAAACTTCATCTTCCTAGTCATAACTCCATCTAATAACCATTTCTTAATCAATAGCTTGAGGCCTTGCTCACTCATATGAACTAAACTACAATGTCATAACTTTATAATATCATAATTTTACCTTGATGATTGAGATATAACCACTAATCCCATCACTATTTTTCCTATTAAGATATAAATTCCATATTGTAATTTTTATTTTATTATAGTGATGACACCCTTTAACACCTTGAGCTGTCCATCACCACCATAAGACTTATACCTTTGACTATTAAGAGTACTTGTGAAAATCATATTCTTCTAAAGCTCATGAACATACTAGACATCCAATGTCCTAACAATTCCATCATGCATTCTAATCTATATTTATCCATTACATTTGACATCATGCTTTACATAATTATGCAATCTATTAATACCATTCCATTTTTTTTTAAAAAAAACATAGTTATTTTTATTGAATGTCATGTGAAAAGATGCATCAATGTCCACCACCTACCAATTTGTAAAATCAAAATTAGTTATAATCATAACATCACTACCTCTTTCATTCTCTCTATCAAAACTTTCTTATACTACAATAAAACTTGTTTTTCTGTCTATTTCCTTTTTCTCATTTCTCTTCTTTTGTTGTAGATGGTCCCTTTTAAAGTGTCAATTTCCTTTATAGTTAAGGCATCAAATAACTTTAGCCTTCAATTTAGTTCATGACATTCTCCTATTTTCAAAATCCCATTCCTTGTTCCTACCTTTGTTAATAACCATACCCACAATTAATTTTTCTTTATACATGCAAGAGACCTTTTTCTTAAATTCTTTTGGATATATAGCATCCTTCACATCACTAACAAAAATTGTCACTCTATCAATAATGTTTTCATATAAATTAGGTAAGGGACATAAAAAGATTATGACTTTATCCTCATCATCAAATTTAACCCCAATACCTTATAAACCTAAGATGATGTAATTAATATTACTAATGTAATCTTTTTGCCTGTGCACTTTCTTTTATTCTCAAGGTATACAAATGTTTCTCTTAACATAAATGAATTATTAAGGATCTCTTCTAATACTTACTTTCAAGTTGTTTCCATGATAATGCAACAATTGTTTCATTAACTACCTCTCTCAAGACTTCATCACCCAAACTCAAACATATAACAAAGTGCACCTTTTTTAAAATCTCTTTCCTGTTAATGTCCCTAAATTCTTTAACAATTTATCTTCTCCTTCCAACACTACTGCATATCTGTACTAATAAGAACTACCCTCATCTTCACTTTCCATAGAGTGAAATCATTTAATCTATTGAATTACTTAATACTAAACTTACGAAAGACATCTTAACAATAAACCTTAGGCACTATTACTAATTATTGCATAAGCAAAAGCTATATATGAAGATACTAAATTAAAAAACACATAATTTACATGGTTCAACTAATATATGACCTACATATATAGGCAAGGAGATAGATTTGTTTATAACCATGAGCAGACAATATAAGGAGAATAGTATGAAAACTACCTTATCCTTATACAACCCCTATAAAAGTATGTAATCACTAAGGTCCCATATATGAATTTTAAGGAAAGTGAAAGTCTATTTCAATAAATTCCTAGGGGTATTAAAACTCTATTTTGTATGTCCTCAAATGTTATACTATGAGTCCGGCACTTATTCCATTATTGAAAACTAGTGCCAGTCTACTTTTGACTTCTCAATTGCTTTGAAACTTACAAACCCAATGCTAATCCCATGTCCCTATTCGGTACCAACTAGCTTTTTAAATTTTAGTTTATACCAAAATTTAAGGCATGTATAAAAATAATTAAAAATAAAAATAGAAAATGTGAAAATTTACCACTAATTTTATTGATTATTTACCACTAATTTTAAACTTACATCTTCTATGCATCTAGAGAATGGTATTTCTATAAATCTAAGTACTTTAAACTTTTTTGGAACTCTAAACTTCAAGCCGAGTGAGATTTGGCTTCTAACTTTTTTGTAACTCAAAAGGTGTTATATATATTGATTTTCTTAAAACTCTACTTACAATGCATAAGGCAATATTAATAGCCTCACCCAAAGTTATTTTGAAATGTTCATCTTTTTT
>JAOTAW010000001.1:11216848-11233279 GCA_025629945.1 Erythroxylum savannarum | reverse complement strand
TTTTTTTTAGGTTTCAATTTGATTCCAATAATCTGATCCAAATCTATAAAATAAAATGTTTTATCGACCTAAATCTTCTTCATTCACCCTTGATTAATGGTGACATTGCCCCTTTATTTCAAACTTTCAAATTTGAAATTGCAACCAATCATTTTCTATAAAGTATTGGGTTTGAACACATTAAAATAAGATTATGAAAGATTTTAATGTTAAAATTATGAAACATTAAATTCTCCCACATCTAATCCTTGCTTTTCCATAAGCAAATGAAAATTTTACAAAATAAGACAGCCAAATAGTTTTTATCAACTCACTTCTCATAAGATTAAACATGCGTACTCTTTAAGAACTAAGATCGACAAAGAATTAGGCATTAATACACATGAAACTTGATTTTCACTAAAAGTGTGAATAAAGATTATTAAAGACAATCTTAATCAAAAGTATGCACAAAATCTTGGCAAATATCCTTTACGGTGTTTTCTCTTCCACACAAGTGTTTAAGCTTAAGTGTTTATTTTCAAACTACTTTCATAGAGAATACAATGTTATAAACTTGCATATACACCAAATATCTATCGCCATAAATATATAAAGGTATGAATTTAAAGAAATTTTATTAGATGGTTGTAATAGGGCTTGGTTTAAGGGCTAGAAAGAGCAAATTATACTTTAAAATCACACATATTTAATAAAATATTCAAAAAATTAAGGACTAAGAATAAAATATGATCAAGAACTTATCTATCAATAAAAATATACTATATCTATAATTATTCTCATCAATGGGTACCCATTATACAAAATTAAAAGGTGTGTGGCTTCGAAAACATAATTTAAAGTTACCCTAATTCCATAAATAACTTAAAGTACCTTGTTAAGACATGTAGTTAGTGTTGGGTCGAAAACAAAAGCATGCTAGATTTGGCTAAAACGGTAGATTTCCAAAACTTTTTTCGAAATCAAAACGCAACGGAAACAAAATAACTAAATCAACATGTTTCAGCCATACATGATATGGTATAAGGAAAATAATTAACATAAGAATAAGATGGAAATTATACCAACTCCTTGCTACAACTTTGACTCTTTGCTTTTGTATCCTCTCCTTGTTAATGTATAATCTCCTCGTTATTGTATCCTCGACCAATCCGATCTACCACTTATTCTCCTTAGACAACTTGGTTAATAAGATACTTTGGTGGGAAAGGAGAAGAAATATTTTAGGAGATTTTCCTTAGTTGAAAGAAGCCAAAAATGAGACTCTTCTCATTTAAGTTTCGACTAGCATATGCAAGACAAGAGAGAGTGAGTCAAAAATGCAACAACCCTTCTTCTCCTTCTCTCAATTTCGGTTATAGATGAAAGAAAGAAGTGAAGTGCATCCAATGTATCACTATATTCTTTAATCAAACATAAATAAGCCAATAAATGAGAAGGATTCCTCGCGATTGTCTTTAAATTCCCTTTGAGATCCTCTTATCTGATACACGTTATTAATAAAGGGAATGAGTTCACCTTCTAGCGACCTCCTTCCTCGCATAAACAAAATAAAAACAACACTGAATCAGTAACAAAAACTACTAAAATAATTCAAGGAAATAACACGACAAAAATGTATGCATGAAAAGACAAAACTATCAAAATTAATTTAAGTCTAAACACTAAACACCTCACTATCAATGGGCCAAAAACTTGTTGTGCCAAATTAAGTTATGAAAATCTAGGTTATCCTACTCCTAAGTATATGAGGTAATTGTAGTCGATTACCTGGGGTTGTCTCTCCAAGAGGTGAAATTGGTTCACTTAAATTAACCTTAAATAAAAATATAAACAAATGCAATCTAAACACTCTATCCTGATTTGTTGAGTAAACAACTTTAAAGAACATAAGCAATTAAACTAAAACGTAAACTAATTTAACTGAAAGCAAAAAAAATGTGATTGATCGATGTGGAAACTCTTGAGAAATGAACTTCACTAATTTCATCTCCTATGCATGACTAAGAGGAATTAATTGAATAATTGTCTTGTTAAGATTACTAATTGGGTCCTAAAATCAATTCAAATAATAAACTAAACCTAACTTTCTTATTCGACAAGTTTATCATCTGAAACAATTATGTAACCAAACTAATAATTACCCACTTAAGTGACAATATTTCTAATTCATAACTCAAGCATCTATAGTTTCTTGTTCTAATATTAAAATTCTTCTCTCGATCCTTCGTTTAACACCAAAAAAAGGTTAGCCACATTATTACATCCAATAAGCTTAGAAACTATAGCAAATAATAAGACAATAAAATAGTCCCTTCATCATGCATAATCGACTAAATTAGCTACATTAATTCTTAAGATTGAGTAATTAGCCCATCATGGAATAAACAAAGTTCATCATCTTCATATACTTCAACCCCATAGTTAACAATAATAGAGAAGTATCAAAGCAATCAAACAGTGAATAAACATGAACTATTGAAGAACTAACATAGTAAATAAGTTTCAACAGACAAATTCAATAATGCAGTAGATATAAAATATGATGAGAAAACAAATGGATTGTTCAAATGAGGGAGTGGCAGTGGGTCTCCTACCAATCTGCTCACTATCTGGTGCCTCTGCTCACTCTAGCCCAGAAGATGCTCACACTAGTTTTAGCTCTCTCTTGTATTTCCTCACCCAACTGTTTCTCTTCTTTTCTCTTGTTTTGCTCTTTGTTTCTTTTCTTTACTTCCACCTCTCAGTTTTGTTCTTATTTTTTAGCCTCATTCCAACCTCCTTTTCTTCGTCTCTTTGCTTTCTCTTTATCCTAGAGTCTAGGTTTAGGTTTAAGTTTTGTCCGCCACCACCTATATGCTTGACACGTGACCATAAAAGTGAGTGTAAGAAAATTTTCACATTGTATTCTGTCACTGGCATGACTCCCTTGTCATATCATTTTTGTGCAATGTTTTATTTTGTTTTTCATGTAACATTCACAAAATACAATCACGCCATCTTTCATTTTTTTATGCATAAGTTTTCTTGTTTTTCATGCAAAACTCACGAAATTCTCCATTCACCATTCATGCAAAACTAAAAAAATTCTCCATTCAACATTCATGCAACATTCAAGTCATTTTCACTCAATCCATTCAAATTTGTATTAAAACACAAAAATTTGTAACCAAAATTAAAATATAAAAGGCTTGCAAACTCAACATAAATTAGACACAACAAAGACTTACCTTTATTAGATTCAAGTTTAGCCAAAATTAGGTGTTGGTAATTGATTTTTCATCTCTATTTTGGTCTTTTTTTAGTGCAAATTGCACTCTATATTTTGGCTCTACCTTCTTGTCACTTCTTAACATTACAAAAATTGCATTTTTCTCTAGGATTCATCACAGTTTAGGATGGTTGTCTTTTGCTATTATGGGCTTCCAAATGGCTAATAGTAGTAGCCATTTATCCTATTTAAGTCTCTAAATTTTTGATGTTATACTAAGTTTTAACTTAAAATTTTTATATCTCTTGATAAAATTTCAAATGTTAGTAGCCAAATTTTTAACTATTTCATCAAGAGACATACCTAAACTTAAAGCTTGAACCTTGAACCAAATGTAATTGTTATCTTAGTTGGTTGAACTGAAAAGAAGGCATGTATAACTTACTATATACAACTAATTGGTTTGTTTGTCCATTTCCTCACCTCAAGTTTGGGTGGTTTTTCTAATAAGGTTATATGTGTTAAAAAAGGGATTACAATTTTGTTGAGGTCATCCCTAAAAATCAGCCATGTTAACTTGCTCTATGGAGTCATCTTGAAATGTCGAACATATTGGTTAGATTCCCTAATAACCAAACAAATCTCACTTACCTTTATTGCTTCCATTTTTCCAACAACCAATTAAGGAATGAGTGTAGTAAGATCATCTTTACTTTTTTGAAAAGAAGAAAAGTTTACCTCATTGACTTGTTGAGTTGAATAGCCCATCCTAATACTAAAATGTTGAGAATTAGATGTCATATTAATGATTAATGTGTGAGCCTCATTTTGTGTTTTATCAATAAGTGCACCTCCACTAACGCCATCAATAATAATCCTTTCAGATGATAAAAAATCCTTTTTAAAAATAAAAAATTAGGATTTATTCGTTAATTTGGTGGTGCAAACAATTGACACAGTTTTTAAAATGATGCTAATACTAATACAAAGATTCTTCAATGTACTATCGAATACCACAAATCTTCTTTTGAATGATAGTAGCCCTTGAAATTAGAAAGAATTTTTCCAAAAATTGCTTATTCAGTGAGTGGCAAGCAGTATAACCAATCCTAGACATTGTCTTTCAAGAATAATGGGAACACTAATAATTTGATTTGATCTTCAGTAACACCATTGGGCTTCATTCTCATACATACAACATGGAATTCCTGAAGATGCATGTATGGATCCTCAGTTGCAACACCATGAAAAGATGGCAACCAATGAATTTTAAATTCAATTTTAATTCAAAGGTAGCATTTAGATCAAATTTAAGAAAAAGTTAAGCAGTGACTTTGTTGGTTAAAATATGGTTTAACGAGTTCTCTTGGTGTTCAATTATTCACTATGTTTTTTATTGTTCCACCAATTGTAGTGTTATGTTGCTTTCATTTTTTTTCTTTCTTCAGGTTTTTTATAGTCTTTTTGATCTTTAGATTATATTGTAAATTAGCTTTCTTCAAAGATCTCATAATGAACATACAAACTTATAATTCCTGACAATGAAATCAAAATTTGGTGGAGTGTCTGCACTCCAAATTGAATCCTAAATTCCTGTAATTATCAAATTTAATAATATAGGAAAATGGGAGCTGATCCTACGAGGAAATCTAATTTGACAATTGTAGCATAATAGAATCAGGGTTATGATAATGTGAATTTTAACAACAAATAAAATGAAATAAATAATAAACTAAAAGATATCAGTAAAAATGAACCTTGGTTTATAGTTGCTTCCACCTTTTAAAGCTACGATTGATTATTGGACATAATAATTATTTCATTAATCATATAGTCGAAGTGATATTAAATATCTACCTTTCCTTACGATTAGTTCATGAAAAACATGTAATCTAATTAATCTTTATTGTTTAACAACTTTAGAAATGATCCAAGGTTCAATTAAGCAATAGTTTTTTAAAAAAAAAAAGAACATCAAAGCAACATCCTTTATTGTATTTAATTTAGTTGATTACTTTTCTTAAAAGTAATAATTTCTGACGTAGCAAATCAAAACTTCTAATTGCTACAAATGATCAAAGGAATTGAACTTTTGCATATTCAAAATTTAATCTAGCAAATAATAATTTCAATTAATAGACTAATCGTATGCATTAGAAATCAATTGCAAATGGTCATAAAACAAAAAGAAGAGAAAAAGAAATCTAATAAATGAAAATATGAAACAATGCACATTAAGACCCAAATACCTACCAACTTCAAAGTTCCAAAAGACTTCCACTTCCATGAATCAAGATAAAGAAAATTATCCAATAATAGCCATAACTATGATTAACTTTTAAAGAAGAAAACCCACCCTAACATTCCGTAAGGAGAGGAAAAGAAAGCTTTGTGAAAAGTTGGAAAATCCAGAGTAAACTTGGATACTTTGCTCCTTAAACTTGGCCTTATTTATAGCCACTTAAATTCCATGTGAATATTTCTTTTTTGTGATTCTTTGGATCCCATAAACAATATCTTCACTAATTTCCATCCAGATTTACCTAGGATAAGTTTCAAACAACTTTTAACACTTTTTTCTCGTGCATGTTTGAAGTCTAGAAATTGCAAAATTCATGCTAGATTTTCTTTTCATATTTCAATTTGATCCAAATTAAAAAAAAATAAAACGTTTTATTAACCCAAATCTTTTTGATTTTGGTGATATTGCTCCTTTATTTTAAACTTTCAAATTTGAATTAAGGACTAATCCTTTTTTTTAATTTTGAGTTTGAACACGTTAAGATAAGATTATGGAAGATTTAAACATTAAAAGTTAGGCAAAATTATAACACATTAGATTATTATTACATTGATATCCATATTATAATTCTTTGAGAAGTATTATTAAAGTAGATTTAGTGTCAAATTAATTATGATAGTAAAGATTGTTGCATGTAATAATAGTAGGGATAAATTTATTTTTTATTTGGCACAAATTATCATACGCTGTATATTTTTTCAGTTAAGGAATTCACAAAAGAGATTAGGGATATAAAAGGGTTGTGGTTCAGAATTCTTACCTATTTGGATCCTATAGTATGATAGATAAATAGAGTTTGTTTTTCTATTTGTTGAAATTTATACATCTCTACTGAATTTGACAATTGTTAGATGATACTATTTATGAGCTAGTTGAAATTTGATTACAAGAGTAGTTCATAAAATATCTAGTTGCTTTGGAGATTATTTGAATTATTATCTTGGCTGGTTTGATAGCATTTGTCCGATGGTATGATTTTAATGTTTGAATCTTACCATGGCGTGATGATCATCAAGGGTCCATTATGTTGATTTGGCCTCAAGATGTAACAATTCATATTCATACTTAACATTGACTCGTTATTATGTTGCCACTGCAAAATCAATTAATCCTTCCAGTTCTGCCAATGCTTTTACAACTTCTAGTGCTCCTTATTAATCATCTAAGGTTTTAACTTCTAGTCAATTGTCTCCAAAGCGTTGTGCTTATGCATTAGTTCTTCTCATGAATCTAAGCCTAACCCTTTTGAAGAAGCTTCATGATATAAGAAATGGCATGACGTCGCACAGAATGAGATAATAAGCCCTGGACAAATTAGAACTTGAGCACTTACCACATTGACAGAAAGCAATTAGTTGCAAGTGGGTGTAAAAATAAAGTACGATGGAATAATAGAGACAAAAGGTTTGTGTGAGATTTGGAAATTGACGAGGAAAACGAGCTTGCAAGGAAGTATAGTGGAGATTTCCATCAGCTGTTTACCTCAAAAGAATGATCATAATATCGAGATTACCAGTAGACAGGGTTTACCCAATCAAAATTTTAAGATATCTTCGACAGAAACTTCTACTCTACACATACACCGAATCTTTCTTCATGATTGATGCACTTGTTCTGAATGCTAAGAACTCAGGGTGCCACACCTTGGTCTTTGACTAATTTGTTGACGAGACATCTGTAATTGAGCGCACATAGATCAGTCCTTAAGGAATGGATTGCCATTCTACGTTGATTGGATTTGGGAGCACTTGAAAGCCTTCTCCTTTAGAAGTGAGAAAACGAACAAGGCGAATGTTGTCATCATCTCATTCAAGATGAAGTTCCCATGGCAAAATCTTCCCCACATAAAGTCATGTTTAAGTCGGGTAGTAAGAAATGTGCATCGTGGATTGATACAGCCTCGTCCTTTTCAGAAGATTGTTGTAATAACGAATGGTCATCAGGTTGGCCACGTGTAGACAAAGTCGAGGGAATGTGATTGAGAGAAGAGGCATCTCCGTCGGGGGAGCTATGACAGCAAATCGTTTTGTGCAGTGTAGAACTTGATTTAAGATCAATCTGTAAAGCACGAGGTTGTTATTGGAGACCACAGCACAAAGCACTGTTACAGGGAAATTGAACAACTCACCTTCAGTCTTTTCAAGTTCTCATTTCTTGCACTCTGTTCCTTAAATGTTTCTCGCATTGTGCTCAACTCCTGTTCAATAAACTCAAGATCAACACTTTGAGAAGGCAAACTCACTTCTGACGACAAATACACACACCAGCAAGCACTTACCTTTTTAAGTTGCATCCTTTCCTTCAGCAACGAGCTCACCTCTTCTTTAAGTTCAGCAAATGTCTAAAATGGTGGAGTTATAAAAATATCAGCTATTTTTCAGTTAACATCACAGTGGAAAACCATAAGAAGCTAGTTGACTTAAGGATGCCCGGTAAGTTGGTCAGGGACCACACTTTACCGAATTTTGAAAATTTTCAAAGTGAAATCACATAATTAAAGACAGTTGGAACATTATAATCCTCAGAAATTCACTAAAAATTTTAAGTTTAATTCTTTCGTTATATAATGTTCAGATGCATTATGAATATCATTGTAATTGATTCTCAAATTAGACAAAATCACTAATTTATATCAGAATTTTGTTAACTTAAATTTATGTGACACTTTTTATTTTTTTATATAGGACATTCTGCTAACTAAAGTGACAGCTCAATTGCCCTTAGCCCATTTATTATTTAAAGCTTAGATTAAAGATTATATATATATATATATATATGAATTGAAGGGTTAAGTTGATTATAATATTGAAAGTAGATGGAAGTTACATCTAAAATAAAGTATTACCTTAATGGAATTCTAACAGAAATTAGTAATTTTATTTATTTGGACTCAATTAAGATAATTCTCATAACCTAAAGAATTTATTTCAACACTAAAAAATATTGAGATGAAGTCCAAATTTTAATAAAAATTTAAAAATCAGAATATATTCCTTTTCTTTTCCGAATTAACGGGTAAAGGGAGAGAGCATTGGAATTTAAATCCGTATGAAAGATTACCTTCTTCTTTCTCGACCTCTTAATGGTGCTGCTGACAGCTAAACTGTTGGTATTAACCTGCAAAACATATGGCATACAATATATGTAACTTTAAAGATACGAAACCAATTAAGTGGGAAATAAAAGTAGAGTAAAACACAAGCAAATAGTCTTGACGTTCACGCACATTAAAATACAAAACATGTTTGGAACCCCTATCAATTTTAATCGATCCAAAAATCCCAAACAAGAAACAAAAAAGACGGATGTAGCCAATCTAAGGGGTAAGGGCACGCGGAGCACCTCTTAATTTGCTTTCTTAACATGATCTCTCCTTCTAACATTCTTCCTCTACCTATTAACCCACGGGGTCTATTATTCATCTGTTCAGTTTAACCATGCAAAGAACATCCAAGCTCAAGGTATCAACGTAGCAGCGATATCGAGCATTCGAACTACTACTCTGTACTTGATCAAAATTATTTTTAAAAAGAAATGGATAAATATCATTTAAAGCAAAACGAAGAAGAAAAAAAAAGCAACGACTCAAAAGTCAAAGATCGCTCCAATACGACAGCAGGTTTTTCTCCAATGCTGTTTTTCAAAAAAAAAGGTTTTTCTCCAATGCTTGGAGGCACACACACTGTTACCCTGCGCCACCAATGATCTTCAACCACGTCCACCTGAAGCCGCGCGATCTCCCACGTGACACGATAACAATCTCACGTGACCGTCTTCTCTCATAACTTCTTTTCTGCACATGGCACGACCCAGCTTTCTACCTTCAAGGCTTTACAGACCAACACATTCGCCCTAGTAACTCTGTTACCTCAAACCACGAGTCATATTAATCTTACAACACATCCGGGTGCGGACTAACGCTACATTAAGCTCATGTGAACCACAATCACTGACTAAAATGAAATTATATAATGCATAGTAGTGTGTGTAATGTAACCCAAGCCAATAGTAAATGAGCAAAACGCCGTCACTTTCACCAAACTAATCGGACTTCTCCGGTTGGCGGGGCCCAGAGCCTAGTGGCGTATGGGCTCCACATCCATTCGGAGTACTCCACGTTGATCTCAAAGCCGAAAGCAACGGAAGAGATTTGACTTAACATTGCTCACAAATATATAAACAACATTCAGAAAAAAAAAAAAAAAAAAGAGGGATGACGGGAAACTTGGTCCTTTCTTATCCAACGAGTTTTGGGTTTGCATCTGACAGATCTGTCTTCTCCGAAAATTACAGATTCTAATGAAATAAGAAAAAATAAATCATAACAGAACAGGGAAAGAGAAAGAGAAGGAAAAAGAAGAAAGAGATAGAATGACAGCTGACAGACGTTTGAAGAAACTTTGAAGTTTGCTAACCTTACTTACGTGACAAGAGGTTAATAGAAAAATAAAAGGAAAAGAAGGATAATTAGTAACGAGTGTGAACCATAACAGACGGATAGTGACGGTAGTTAGGGGTAAAACAGAATCAGAGAAATTCACGGTTGCCTGCTAATTACAAAATTACCAACCCAAACCCAAACTCAGACTCGGACAAGAATCTTTTCAGACCTCCACGCTGCCAACGAAAAACCCCAAATCTACTCAACTCATATCCACGTCCAACACATCAGCTAAACGCCCAACCCAAACGGAACGAGAAGAGGAGAAGAGAGGCAAAGAGCGAGAGATAGGGGGTAGAACCTTGGATCTGACGCCCGACGGAGACCGGTTAGTGTGGCGGCTGGTTTCTTCGAAGCCGTCTGCGGTGGCAGATGGAGAACCAGCACCGCTCCAAGACAACGGTGTCGTAGGACTACACCTCGTGAAAGAATCACCTTCTTTCCTCTTGGAAGCAACGTCGCTTCTTGTGGAACTCGCTGTCGCCGGCCTTGACCTAGGGAGGCGGAGTCCCCATCTGATCGGAATCACCACCAGAGGCTTCGCCGCCCCATGCGCTTTCTTGAGCCGCACAAGCAGGTCCACCACCACCATGTCGTCTGTCATCGCCGCCCTCACCCACTCGTCCTTCGTGGTAGTCATCATACTCAGTGCCAAGTTATTCTTCAAGTCCAAACGTGTTTAAGGTTTGTATGCACATAGAGATACAGTGTTGTCAAGAGTCTATCGAATGTAGGTAGATAGAGAAAAAGATGGGGAAAAGGAGACGGAGGGAGAGAGAAAGGAGGGGTAGGGCTAACGGTGGCTAAGGCTAATAGAGAAATTAAAATGAATGAAAGGTGCTGGGGGAATATATTTATATTTACACACATATATGTGCGTAGTAGTAAAATTAATTCGGTTGTTTATTATTATTATTTTCTTAATCCTGTATCGCCACATCCTTCTTATGGTTGGTTGGTTGGTTGGTTGGTTGTGGGTGCGGGTGCGGGTGCGGGTGCGGGAGTAGCAGTACTTGTAGGGTTGTGGGTGAATGAACTTTTATCGTTTTTCTTCTTCTACTTTTGTTTGACATGTGACACTTTTTACTTTTATTATATTTTTAATATACAAAAATTTTCATAACCACTATTTAATACTTGTTCTCCAATAAAGTCTCCCATTTAGCTCTCTTGTGTACTTTTCCGGCAATTTCAAGGAAGTAAACAAACCTTTTCTCCTCGCTCGTTTTGCTATTCTCTCACAATCCCAAACTTTTCTTCGCTTGTTCAACTCTCAGTTGCCCACCGTTCTCTGATTCTCGCCCAACAATTCCATACTCGCATGCTCTCGCTTAGTTTGGATTGAAAAAAACCTTTTTGGCAATGAAACTCATTTCTGCATATGCTACCTATGGCGTCCCCAAATGAGTCAAGGCTCGTCTTTGATTCGCTTCAGCTTTAAAGTGTCTACCTGTGCAACCTATTGATCAATGGGTAAGCTAAAAATCATGTTTATAGTGATGCCTTTATCTTGTTTCAACAAACAAGATTATACCTTTGGGACAATAATGAAAGATTGTAGCGAGGCCACTGATTTGGATGCTGGGAAAGTGGTTCATGGGAGATGTGTGAGGATGGGATTTGTTTTTGATGTTGTTGTTGCCAATTCACTTATGTCAATGTATTTCAACTCAGGATAATTTAGCCAATGTTTGAAAGTGTTTGATTAAATGCCTCATAGGAATGTGAGTTCTTGGGATGTTGTAGCAAGATATGTGGATTATAGGGATCGTTATTGTCATAAAAAGATATTCTACTTTCTTAAACATATGCAACTTGATGGCTTAAAGCTTGAGCAGGAATAACATATTAGCCTTTGTTTCCTATGAGAAGCGAGACAATATAACCTGTTTCTCGTGATAATTTCAAAAAAATTGAATTTGTGTAAGTATCATGATCTAGCCGTAGCTTTGAAGTTGTTTGCTGTTGACGTCATCATCCTATGTTTAGCTAAACACACGCTTTCTTATATAAGCTTTGCAACCACGAAGGTAAGATTATCATAAACAAGTCAATGTTTTAAAAACTACAGTGGACATTGAACCGGTCAGAAAAAAGGTTTAAGATTTTGAAAGTTCAATCAGTAGTGAACCGTTATAAAACCGGTATATAATAAATAAGAAGTAAAATTTATAAAAATAAGTAAAAATAAAATATTTTATTGAAATAAAAAATACATCAATGTCTATTATTATATAATAAGCTAATAATAAATAAATATGAGTCTAATATAAAATTTAAAATAACAATAAAAATCAAAATTATATTTCTGAAGAAGGTTGTGTATCATAATCTTCAAAAGCTCCAAATTCTTCAACGCTATTTAAAGACTCGTAAATTATGTTTTCATCCAAAGTATTTACATCAACTTCTTCTGTTGCATTTAAATAAATTACAAATTAGTAATGTTAGAAATTAATCTCAATTATAAACTTGTAATACATTATACTTTTAACTTAAATATTATCAAAATAAGATATAAACTAACCATCAGTAGATGTTCTTAATTCATTTGTTATGACAAATACATTTTCTTCATAAATCGTCTTTTTAAGTTCAGGCGATGGTTCTTCTTCTTCGATCCAAGATTCGATATGTTCAAAACAATAAATATTAATTAGATTATACGTTTTCTTCTTACTAAACGCTATGAATATATAATAGAGAAATTATAAATTCAACAATTAAAATAAAGTTAATGAAATAAAAACAAATTATAAAATACTTATTCTTTATTCTCATAAGTGACGTAAACAAGATCATTAACTCCTTTAATGTTCTAAACAATTTTATTTCTTTGTATGAATACGTTCAAAAATGCTCCAATGACGTTCACATCTTGATGCAGAAGCTATTTGACTGAGTAATCTAATAGTGAGTTTTCTCAATGTTGGAGCCCTGTCACCGATTAATCTCCACCACTCATCTGTATTTTAAATTAATAGTTATGATAAATAAAAATATATTATTAATAAGTAAAAAATGAATTAAAAGTATAAAACTTACTTGGCTGCATTTTTTCATCATAAGTTCTCTCTTTGTTGTTGATCTGGCAAAACTCTCTAAACCTTCAAGATACAATTCAATTCTATTTATCGCTTGTGATTGCTTTTTAATAGAGAAAATGCCTTTGCATTCAATTACATCAAACAGATTGCCCATAATATTAATTATACATGCGTCTCCATTATATAAGCAATAAGGATTGAGAAAATAAGCTGCTAAGTGGATTCTTTGAGTAAGATGCTTATCTCATTATCGGTATATAATATCTATATAAGGATTGTACAATTTCTCCTTCCCTTTAAAAATATCTATAATTGTTTTATGAGCTCTATACATACCATCAACAATCTTATAAGCGGAGCCACAACCTTCACAATGATCAAACAAGCATCCCAAAATGTATTATCTAGAATAATAGCACAAACTTCTTTCCCATTTTCACTCTTTGATAATTTATGACTTGAAAAGTGTTTACTTGTCACTAAATTTTGAAGTAATTGCTTATGTTCATAAACATTTTTCAATGTAATAAATGTAGTTGCAAACCTGGTAGTAGTAAGACACACAATCTCAACCTAATCTTCTTGCTTTCTTAACCAAGACAAAAATGTGACATGATTATAAACAAAAATTTGTGATCTTAGATGCGAGTGAAGTAAGATTAGAAATATGGTACATACCACTAATATCTTTTAAAATAATATTTATACGATGAGCAGCGCGTGGAGACTAATAAATGTGTCCATACTTTGATTGTAATAAGTACACAGCTAATATATAATTAACTGCATTATCTGTAACAAAATGCACAACATTCTTTAGTCCAATCCACTCGACAATTTCAAAAAATATTACAAATAAAGCATTAGCACTTTTTACCATATTAGAAGCATCAATAGACTTGATAAAAGTTGTTCCAACATTACAATAAACAAAGAACTTAATCAAGGTTCTTTGTCTTTGATTAGTCCACCCATCTGTCATAATAGTGCATCATGTTGATTCTCAACTAGACTTATATGTATCCACAATTAACTGACATTCCTTTTTTAAATCTTAAAGCAAAAGCACATGCAGCTCATAATAAGATGGTACCTTAACTCCTGGACATATTGATGTTGTAGTATCTATTGCTTTTTGAAAATATGGTGAATTTAAAGCACTTAAAAGAATGCATGAATGATAGAACCATTTAGCCATGCTCTTTTACATCACAAAATAACATCCTTATCAACCAAAAAGCTTTTTTAAACTAGGTTAAGAAACAGGAGTAGTTATTGAAGAAAAATAAGAATCTATGTCAATAGTAGCTTTCCTTTTTCGGTTATCTAGTACTTGTGCTTCATCATCTCTAAATGATATATAAAGAGCCTCTTTATTTTCCTTTTTCTTTTTTACTTGTTGCTGTAAATATTTTCCAATCATATCATGTACATCAAGTGGTACTTTTTTTGCAATAAGTAATATTACCCTTAATACTAACAAGATGTCTTTTCATTCTAAAAGTTCCTCCCTTTTAAATATTCTACTGTAAAATATACAATTATATTGGATATTACCATCAGGTGCTCGAGAAGAAGAAAAATAATCCCATGGTGGATCAGACTTACCCTGAGTAGAAGATGATTCGATATTCTCCATTATGATTTAACCTAAAATTTATTAAAAATATAATTGGGTATACTATCATTAAGGAAAAACTCTCATACTTAATTAATTCTCATCATCAGTTATAATAGAGAATGATAATCACAAGCATAAAAATGCTCTTTAGGATACCATTTTTCAATAATTTATAAACCTTGGTATATCATAAATATATGTCAAAAAAGCAAAGACAAAAGGTTATCCTATTGGTGTTTCTGTTTGTATAGCTTGTCTTTGTTTTAGAAAAGATTTTGTCAATATGGAAGTACAGTGAGAGGGTTAGAAATCATAGCAAGAGTCGAGATGATTTATGGGCAGATGAATTTCCAATTTATGTTTACACTTGTATCCTTTTGTGTGCAATACCATAACAGAGAGACATACATAGTCTTGTCCAAATTTGTAGTTATGATTCTCAGTTTAATATCCAATATTGGTAGGTAACTTCAAAGTAAATACCATTGGTGTGAAACAAGAACCTTGAAGTTAAAGATTCAGTTTTGTGGTCGTGTTTTCCTGTTGGACACCCCGCTCTTGTGAGTCACGAGCCCGACATTCTAAATGACATTTGGACACGTGTTCCACAAGGGTGGCGTGCCCCCACCAAGACAACTTACTTCTACTATTTTTGAACAGAAGCTTGGAAACCTAAAGCGGGAAAAACAATTTGACTTTTTCAGAACATTTGTGGCTCTATATCTCCAGTTTATTTAGAGACAAGAACTGACTCATTTGGAGATCCTATAATAAAGTTATGGCGGAAAGAATTGAACATGGTTTTAACCTCAATCATATTGCACCTGCCTTGTAGCAATTAGCATAACTATCATTTAGGATATTAGATTATGATCATATTAGGATGGTTTAAAAGAGGACTTCGAGATCTACAACTTTTATGAAGACCTCAAAAACTGATTCTATCGTCTGAAGGGTCAAACATTGAGCAGACGATAGGTACAGACGAAACCAAATGAAAAAGCAGACTAATGGAAAAAGATAGATGAATGGTAAAATTGTCATAACTTTCTCTACAAATATCAGATTTATGTGTTCTTTGGATGGTTCGAAAGAGGACTTCAAGATCTACAACTTTTATGAAGACGTAAAAGAATGATTCTATCATATAAAGGGTCAAACATTGAGCAAACGATAGGTACAAATGAAACCAAATGAAAAAGCAGACTAATGGGAAAAGACAGACGAATGGGAAAATTGCCATAACTTTCCTTACAGATATCGGATTTGTGTGTGGACGGTTCGAAATAGGATTTCAAGATCTACAACTTTCATGGAGACTTAGAAGACTGATTTTATCGTTTGAAGGGTCAAACATTGAACAGAAGATAGAAGATAGCAAAAGACAGACGACACGTCATCACAGAAGAAGCAAAACATAGACGATACGTCATCATAAGTGACACGGCATCACAGACGACACATCATCACAGAAGAAGCAAAACATAGACGACACGTCGTCACAGAAGAAGCAAAACATAGACAACACATCATCACAGAACAAACAAAACACAGACGACACGTCATCACAGAAGAAGCAAAACATAGACGACACGTCATCATAGACAACACGTCATCACATACGACACGTCATCATAGAAGAAGCAAAACATAGATGACACGTCATCACAGAAGAAGCGAAACATAGACAACACGTCATCACAGAAGAAGCAAAACATAAAAGAAGCAAAACGTAGAAGATACATCTTCCCTTATAAGGACTATAACTTTCAGCTCAGATGTCCAAAAATTTTCATATTATATACAGTT
>JAOTAW010000001.1:11126326-11136645 GCA_025629945.1 Erythroxylum savannarum | reverse complement strand
ATTACTTAAATAAGTTTTCTTAAAAAAATGAATAAGAAATTATATTATTAATATCCCAAATATTACACTTGATACAAAAGAACTAGAATATTCAATTATAAAAACAGTTACTGACTAGGTCCTAATGGAGGTACTAGTCAAAACATCAAAGAGACAAAATTTATAAGGGAACCTCAAGCAAACCACAAACCATAAATTCCATCTCGACTGCATAGGAGGGATTATCTGGTTTCGAGCTTTCTTGGCCAATAATGCGAATCTAATTCAAGTAATAATCTTGTTAGCTAATTTGTATTTATCCTCCTCTACTTGCTTGTACAACCTATAATTTCTCTCTCTCCAAATCATATCTATGGTAGTAGTGAAAACAACTTTAATGAGGATAACATTCTCCTTCCTAGGTTCAGAATCACCGATGCCCCATCTCAATGTGGCCTCCCATTCATAAGAAAGGTATTACTTCCAACAGATGAGGGATCCTGCTCCAAATAGCTTTAGAATAATCACAAACAAAAAACATATGGTTTCTATTTTCATCAACATAGTGACATAAAGCGCAAATGGTATCAAAAGGTTTAAACCAACTACATTTGGTCCTAAGCTTATTTTTTATGGCTAACCAGGTAGTAAAGGAAGCTTTGGGGTTCAATGAGTTCTTCCATACAAGATTGTAACAAGGGACTGTTGTTAGCTCATTTCTGAATATTCTATGGCAAGAAAAATTAGTAAACCTTCCTTGCAGGTTAGGGGTCCAACAAACAGAGTCGAGTAGTCGAGAATCCCCCAGACATGGTAGGTACTCGTGCAGATGTGAAAATCATCTAAAGTTACCCTCCATTCCTCCTTTTGAATTAGATCCGCCACCTTAGCTTCCAAAGGCAATTTGTTTCTCAGATATGAAAAAGTTGAATTGTGTATGAGAGGGCTAACCTTTAACTAGTTGCTAAACTTAGTGTTTTGATAACCGGACCAAACCGGCCAGTCGGACTGGAGAATTAGTGACCCGGAGCATGAAACGGTCCGATTTAGCCCTTATTTTTTGTGAGTGATTAGCTCGTTCATTTTGCGGTCGGACCGGTAAAAACCTCTGAACCGGTGTAAGAAAGAACCGGCTGGTTCATTTAAAATACCTTGATTTTGATGATTTCAACTTGAATGAATATTATGATTAGTGATCTTTTTTTTTAAAAATCTTTTTGATGAAATATGACTAGTGAGCTTTGTTATCTTATTTTGTGTTGTGTTGGTGAACTTAAAAAAAAAAACTTGTATGTTTTAAAGTTTGAAGGTTTAAGTTAAGTTTACAATTAGATAAATAATTAAATAGTATGTTTAAAAATTATCTTATATATATAATATAAAATAAAAATTTATATATTTATTAGTCACCGGTTCGATCACGGTTGAATTTCAGTTGAACCATTAAACCTTAAATCAGTTATTTCTCCAATTCAATCACCAGTTCAATTTTTAAAACATTGGTCAGAACTACTTAAGGAGCAGAATTCCAATAACTTGGAACGTTGTGCAACAATGGGGATGAGGGGATGTGCTTTTGTGCCCCTTAATATTCAGGTATTAAGGAGTGAAAATGTTTCAATTGATGCCTCTCTGCAGGACCTTTAAAGAGTACATAAACTTATAAAAAATGTGCAAAACTAAACAAATGTTCTAATGCTCACTCCTCCCATCTTGTACCTAATCTCTTAACATTATTTGGAAGTAGATTGTAACTATCTCCTTCATGGAGCTATCTAAAACTATAGTAACTGAGAAATTTGGCATCAGTAACAACTGATCTTAGTTCTTTTAAGAAAGTGTATCAATGCTAGTAGTTGATCCTAGAAAATGCTTTGTTGCCAACATTGAGGTGTGACTAGTGCCAAGGTTGTGGTTTAATTGTTATGTTACAATTCTACGTTTAAAATTTGAAGGATATGAAGTACTTTCTATGATATATTCCTAGTTCTACTTTTTGTCGTTATTTATACATATTTTCATCTCTGTCTAGTTATATATAAATACATATTTACTAACATAATCATAAATCTTAGAGGAAATGCTAAGAATACAAGCCATTTGAAGGCTAAGAACCCAACACAAACAATTAATTGTTGTGATAATTACGCAAACAGAAAACCCAAAATCAATATGTTTAGTTAGAATTGATTGGATTTTAGATTAAGTTCAAGCTTTTATTTACAAAATTTTCGAGTTTCAAATTGGTTTGAGTCTGAGCTCTACAATTCGATCCAACCTTAAACCTAACTATATTAAGAATAATGTTGTTTTATTCTTAAATGACTATATTTTTTTAATAATAAAGCACGTTTAGGATAGGAGGTCTAAAGCATAATTAAGCAAAGTTAAGTCTAAAAGTCAAAATCCTTTGGGAGATTTGTGAATGGCACAATAACTAAAATGCTTGAAAGTGAAAAGACAAAGAGGAGGAAAGTAACTCTATAAATAAAGTATTTTGATCGTTACTTTAATCACAAAACTTTTAAATAGTTGAGCCTTTGGACTTGCTTACCCTAGTTGGGCTTTGAAATATTTAATATTTTTTAAAAAAGTTTGGACTTTGGGGCCTATCTAGCCTAAATGGGCTTAGGATCATTTGATATTTTTTAAATGTGTTGGACTTTTAAGCTTAACCCAACTTAACTAGGCTTGGCCTATCTTAATTGGATCTAATTAAAGCCTAATGGACATAAGCTTACTCCAAGTTGCTTAGGTCTAATTGGGCTCCGAGCTATTGGAAGGTTGAACAAGTTTGAGATCGAGCCAAGTCTAACTAGATTTTAGACTAAGTTTGAGTTTTAGAAAATGATTTCAGACTAGACTTGAGCCATAGGGATCTCAAGCCCAACCCAACTTGTTGACATTCCTATCCGTGACTCTCACCTTATTTGATACTCAAATAAGTACATTCATGAGAATCCCTTAAAACAATCTTAAAAAGGGACTTAGCTTTATCCCAATAACTCTCATATTACGATTATAAGTTTATATTTTCAAGGACAAAAGCTACTTCTTATGATATATTCATAAAATGAAGATGACATTGAATCCTATTACAAGATAATTATAAATATGTGAAACATGCTCCTTTAAATAAAATATTAAAAAGTTTAAAGTGCATATAGGGAATCATCACTTATACTAATAACAAACATATAAACATATAATTGTGATAAAGATAACATAATATATTCTATTTTCAATAAGATCTCATTTATTGTACAAGTTGCAATATAGGAATGTATCTAAAGGAAAAGAATCAATACATAAACAAAATTCTAAGGTGTTATTTAGAATAAATTTATAAGCATGGATCCTTAGATTTCCATTAATGAATTATTAAAGAAGATTTGGAAGTTTTGTTGTGTTTATTTTCAAGATGATTTAGGTATATATACATATTTGTGTTTGTAACTGGATTATATAAATCTGTATAATTTATATAACTATGATCATGGAATAGCTACAATACATAATTAATCTTTATTATGCCCCTACATGCATAATTATCTAGGAAGGACATTTATATTTGAACGATGAATAAGGAACTATTATAGAGAAAGGGGTAGTGAGAGAGTTAACTAATTGATTTGTAGTATATATATGGAGTTGTTTGCAAGTCACTTAATCACAAACAATGTGAAAATCAAATATGCTTCATTGTGAGTGAAACATAGGGTTAGAACATAAGTAAATTGCTTTAATATTGTCATAAGCAATTTGAATTTAGTAGTAATGAATGCAATGTTATGGCATTCAACTTCAATAGATGATAAGTGATAGTGGATTGTTTCTTAGAACTCCAGTTAATAGGGTTAGTGCCAAGAAAAATAACATAGGCAAAGATATCATGATAAAGAACATAAGTAAGTTTCTCTAATGTTATCACAATAAATTATGCAAGGTTTCAAATTTAAGATAAGTAATTTCTTTTTTCAAAATAATTAACCAGTCGAATTTAGTGGTAGTAAATGAAATGACATGATATTCGACTTTAATAGATGAGAGGGCGATAGAGGATTGTCTCTTAGAACTCTACCTAAAAGGGCTAGAGCTAAGAAGAATAACATAAGTAAAGATAGAGCAATTTGTAACCAATTAGCCTTAGCAAAGGCATGAAGAGTACGAGCTGAATGAGATAAGAGAAATTTACTATAACAAGATGTTCTTTTGATATATTGAAGGATTCTTTTTATAACAAGCTAATGTGTAAAAGTTGGTTTATGCATGAACTGGACTAGTTTATTAAAATCATAACTAATATCAGGTCTTATGAGTGAAAGGTATTGAAGAGGGCTAAGTACTTGTCAATAATAGGATTGTTTCTGGAAGACCAGTCATTAAGCGTAAGTATTATAGATAGGGGCAATGGAGTGTTGATCTTACTGGCTGTATGTATTCTAATGCATTGGAAAAGGTTGATGATATACTATTGTTAAGATAGAAATAACCTTTTAGAATACTTAGTGGTTTCAATACCTAGGAAGCAATTGAGCTAGCCGAGATAAATAAGAGAGAATTGATTAAAGAGATGAGTAGTGAACTCATATAGCTTTAAAAATTGTTATTGATGAGTATAATATCATCCATACATAAGTATATAGTATATATGCCCATATTGTAGATAAAAAGAGAAGTGTCACTCTTAAAATTGATGAAGTCATAGGTAATTAGAAAGAAACGAAGTTCATTATACCACGCCTTTGGAGCTTGATGAAGACCATAAATTTCTTTATTTATTTTACAAACATGAGTTAGATGTTGGAAATCAATGAATCTTTGTGGTTATTACATAAAAATACAATTAGGGAGACTACCTTATAGGAGGTATTATTAACATCCAATCGATTTACAATCCATCCACATATTATTGCAATAGTAAGTATAAGCTAAATAGTAACATTTTCAATGACTAGACTAAAGGTTTCAATATAGTTAATGCTAAGATGTTGATGAAACGTTTTTGCCATAAGGTGAGCTTTATAGTGAGCAATAGAGCCATCAAGATTCATCTTAATTTTGTACACTTATTTACACGTAATAACTTTTGTATAGGAAAGGGAGGGACAAGGGTCTAAGTGCTAGCTTTTTTTGAAGAGCTAAAAGTTCTTCACTTATGGCATCATGTCAATGAGGATGCTTAGAAGCTTGAGTAAATAAGATGGGTTCCATTTCTAGAAGAGAAGTTTATGGACTTGTGTGTAAAAAAAAAACTTCTTGGTTTGTTGATGTTATTTTTGGAACATGTAATCACACCTCAAGATTAAGTTGGTGGTTATTTATAAGGTATATCAAAAGTAATACTTCTGGTAGGTCAGTTTAAATAACAAGTAATTATATTATTAGATAAAGTGAATGAGATTGTAAAACTAGACATACTAAAGTTATAAGGTAGAGAAGTTGAAACATTAACCTGTATTTGAGTATGTTGAAAAAAACACCATATATTAAGAAAAACATATGTTGATATAGATGTCTTAATCTCATATGCCTAAAAGCTCATAGGTAAGTAATTTACCAAAAATTTATATGTTTTCCTTTTCATCTCAACTATAAACTTAAATTAAAATTCATACTTCAAATTAATTTAACCATTCAATACATGTCACTTTTACATTCAACTGATTTAACCTAATAACATGGATAAAACCTGTATCAATTTGGAAAAAAAAAGTAAAAGAGAACTTTATGTTCAAGACATCATAAAGCAATTCTTCCCCTAGATTTTAACCCTAAATTATCTCAATATAAAATTAAAATGTAAGGAAGAGCTATTAAAACATAAATAATAACCATAAATATGATAAAATGAAAAATATGAGGAAATAGAAAATTAAACATGATTTCTTGGGTTGCCTTTTAAACAACATGTCTTTTTTTAATTATTAGCTCAACTCTATTCGTCCTCCTTAATTTGGTGAAAATTGGATCCTCATTTTTTAATTCAATTACATTTCCAATTGAAAACATTTATAAAAAGCTTTAAGTTGATTCCCATTCACTTTGACCACGTTGGCTATTGCTAAACTTTTAATTTCAACTAAACCAAGTGAAAAATGTTGGTAATAATTAAAGGGCTAACCTAATGGGAGTATAACTTAGCCAAAAATAAATGAAAGGCCTTTGTTTTTTCCTTGTAAATCCTTGTATTCTCATAGGCATCATTACAAATTTCCTCCAATTTTGTTTTAATTTCAACTTCATGAATATCCATTTTATATTAAAACTTTTAATAGCCTAATAGGTTTTGTGTTCTAGTTTAACTAATCGGTGATTTGGCTTCCCAAATAGCAACCAATAAGGTAACATATAATGGATATATTATAAGAATTTCTATATGTCCATAAGGCATCATCTAAACACAAACTCCAATCCTTTCCATTAGGGTTTACCATCTTTTTATTGATGGATTTGATTTATTGATCGGATATTTCTACTTGTATACTAATTTATGGATGATAAGTAGTAAACGAATTGAGAGTCACATTATACTTTCTTAATAAAGCCTTTATAGTTCTATTGCAAAAAAGTGTTTTGTAGTTACTAATTAGGAATTTTAGAATTCCAAACCTAGAGAAGAATTTAGACTTGATAAAAATTGTAACAACTATAGAATTATCAATCCTAGTGGCTTTAAAGTCTACCTATTTCAAGACATATTTCACAGTATACATGAACAAAAGATATAGGAAATAGTCTCATCTAATTGATGTCTAAACATAACAAATTTTATAAAATGGTCTAGGGTTTTATGGCATCTCATTCCTTTGTGAGATTTTACATGTCTTTAACAATTATCATATGACTTACAAAAGGAATAGGAGTCTCAAAATAAATTAGAATAATGAAAACCACGTTCTAACACTTCCCTCATTATCTTTTTAGCTCTAAGTGACCTAAACAAGCATAAAAATGATAAAACATGAGAATAAAATTAATTTTGCTTTCATAAATGCACCTTCTAATCAATTGTTATCATCATGTTTTCATAAGTAGGAATCATCCTACAAATAGTACTTGGCATCACTCTTAATCTTATCTCATTGAACCTTAGACAAATTAGAATGTAATATGCATGCTACTAACCAAATACTTGACCATATTTGTGTACATATTTGCAATACTTGCTCGTTAGGAAATGTTTCTTACAGGTGTGGTTCATCCTCTATATAGGTTGATAAACTTAAGTGATTAGGGATATAATTTTATGTCTCACTTTTGTCTTTGATTTTAAATCAAATTCATTATTTTTCTTCATCATCAAATGAAGAAGAGCTATATGATTAGAATAAAAAATGACTTTAGTACCAATCAAATAAGAACAAAACTTTTCCAACTAAAATTTTTTATTTTCAATTCATGGAATAATTTTTGTGGGCATCATTTAAAGTGATAGAAGCATAATAAATGGCATAAGGTGTTTTTTCGATTGTTTGAACCAAAATTACTCTTATTGCTTAATTATTTACATTATACATCTTGAAAAAACACTCTAATTAAGTGGTTGTATAATTAGGGCAAAGGTCAATAGGTCTTTTGTCTTAGAAAATGCCTTTTTACATGCCTCATTAAACTCAACAATCGCATTCTTTTGTAGCAATAGATATAAGGGCAATGTTATCTTAGAGAAGTTCGAGATGAATCTTTAGTAAAAGTCTACAGGTCCAAGAAAAGAACGAATTTCCTACACACTAGTTAGATAAGGTAAAGATTGTGTATAATATCAACTTTAACTTTGTCTACCTAACTCCCCTAAAATGAAACAACATGGCCTAGAACTACGAGTTGTTTAACTGTAAAGTGGCATTTTTAAAATTTAATGTAAGTTTAATTTCTATGAATCTTTTTTTTTAAAAAAGTGTAAGATTATATAAACAATTATTAGATGAGTCTTTATTAACTGTAAACCATCTATAAAGAAATCTATGATATTCTTGACATAGTCTAAAAATATAGACTTAAACTATTTCCAAACAAGTTACGTTCTCATTGGGTCGGTCCTTTTGTAGTTTCTAACGTTTCTCCATATAGTATAATAGAAATTAAGAATCCAAAGATAAGGAAGATATTTAAGATGAATGATCAATGCTTAAACCTATTTTATGAAGAATATTAAGTGGAGAATTCTGAAGTGGTGAAATTTGAAGATTAAAATTTTATCACGTGGTAAAGAAAGCATGAAGTCAAGCCAACAATAATGAACAAAGGCACTATTTGGGAGACAACCCAAAGAAAGTTTGTTCCTTTTCTTTTACATATTTACAATTTTCTTATTGAATGCTTCATCTTTTACATTTAATGTTACATTAGGGACAATGTAGGTTTTAAGTGTGGGAAGGGGAATTTGTTTTTAATGTGTATTTTAAAGTTCTTTTTTGCATGTTAAAAAAAAGAACAAACATTCTCTCTTTTCCTATTGCTTCTGAGATTATACAGTTATAGTTAAAGAGTTGAATTAACTAAAAAATTTCATGGAAACTTGGGTATTTGCTTTTACTTTATGGTTGGTTAGTGTATGTTTCCTTCAGAAGTATAGTGACTAGTAGGTAGATATAAGTTCGTGACATTTTGAACATCTTAGACTAACACATCTATATTAGTCTCATTGTCTTTTGTTCATGTGTGACCTTCATGACATGTATATATTTACTTTACTTTGATTTTATATTTGAGACCACATTTTGATCAATGCGTTAACATATAAATGATATAAGTGTTCTTTATTTTGCAAGCTACATTAGCCATATAGCCTATCTAATGACATGATTTATCTTATTGTTAAGCCCCTTAAGTTTATTTTTTATTAACCATATTACGAGCCTTTAACTTAACAAAATGTCTTACCCAAGTCTAAAAGCTAGTGGAGCATTTGTAATTGTTGATGTTTATGGATACACGAGAGAATAAGTGTGGGCGTGCTCATATATGTGAGTTGGTTACAGTTAATAGAATGTGATCTTTATTTCCTATCCATTAGCTCCATTTTTGATGTAGTTTCTTTGCATTTTTAACTTTGTTTTTGTCTTTATTTAAAAAAAAGAAGCAAAAAGAAGAAGTAAATAAAAGAAAAGAAGTTATCGAGGAGGAAAATCATTCGTTTTTCAAGTAATTCAAGTTAATCTTTCCTACTAAAGTTGTGAGAAATGAGTAAATTGAATGTGACATAAATAAGGGAGAAGTTGCTGTGAAGGGTCATTCCTTATAATTAAATGGATTGTTCATCATTATTATTGTGAGTGATTTCTTCTTATTCTTTATGTTTCATATGATTTGTGGTTTGAAAGTTTGAATCTAAGCTATAGAACGAAGTTTTTGTTATAGCTGATGGAACCTAGAGTTGATTGGAGTTTAATTTTTGTATTTGATGTTTTATTTAGTAATCTTCCTACTTTATTAGTTTTGATGAATTTTGGCTACATGACCCAAATATTTCTCACTATGGCCTTTGGCCCATTGCAATCTCCAAAAGTCCTTTGATTCATGTTATAAATGTGAATCTTTAGTGGTAGATAACTAAAAAGATATGTAAGGTTGTGGAATGTCTTGATCATAAAAGGTGTTTAAGTGTAATAGGTTGATAGTCTTTTTAAACATAACTTGTCAAAGTCTGCCCCTAGATTGCTCAGTTTTTGAAAGGAATGGTTGTTGATTGATCATGAGTACTAATATTGAATGTTTAATTTTTTCTTTGAGTTTTGAAAGTTATTCCTCTTTCTTATGACTGTTTATTTTTAGGAAATATGATTAAAGAGGAAGTGTTTTGATTGGTTATCTATTTATTTCCTGAAGCTTAGTGATTAATATTTATGTTGTGTCGAAGATACTTATTTTGGTTTAGGTATAAGTTGGAGGAACAAGAACCAAAATAAGCTAAATTCACACCCTTGGTGCTGTTTTACTGATGTTTAGTCTTATTTGCCTTTATGAAGCAAAAAGGAGACGAGTTAGGGTGAAAGCGGGGCAAAGAATGGAAAAATTGGAGTTATTGTGACTTAAACGCTTGTGTAGAGGTGCACATGCTAATATATATGACTCACACTTTTGTGTTGTCATGTATCCAACTATGAATGTGTTACTCCATGATTTCTAAAAAGTTTACATACATAGTCACCTACACAACCATATAGTTGACCATGTATAATCATGCAACCTTTGTAGCACAAAAGGGTAATTAAGAGGCTAATCAAGGTATATATAGATTAGAGACAGAAAGGGGCACATATTCCTTTTGTTTTTGACATCCATGAGCAACTAATCTTCTTCTTTATGATATCGAGGCCAGTTAACATTTGGTCAAT
>JAOTAW010000001.1:11101188-11112598 GCA_025629945.1 Erythroxylum savannarum | reverse complement strand
TGAGTTGTTCCAGTACTTGGAAGATCACTTTAGTAGTAATGTTCCCCTCTTCCATAGCTGCATTTTTGAAGGTTCGACGGTTCCTTTTGAACCATAAGTTGTACACAAGAACAGCAAGTAAAATGAGGAAAAGATTAAGATCAATGTGTTTGTGGCCTTGGGGTTGGTAGAACCAATGGATAATAGATTGGAGATTGGGCAGGGGTGGAAAGTTGAGCTGAAAGTGGGTGAGACAGTATAACCACACTGATTTGGAGAAAGAACATTCGAAAAAGAGGTGGTTGGAAGACTCATTATCGGAGTAGCAAAGAGAGCAATGATTAGGGATATAAGTATAAAGGAGCTGATCCTTAGTCTGGAGCTTATTAAGGACAACTAGCTACAAGATAAAGGCATACCTTGGGTTGGCCCCTTTAGGCCACACGGAATTATGCCAAGGTACTTTTGGAAGAGAAGGTCTTATCAAGGAATAAGCTGAAGTATTAGTGTAACTTCTTGTAGGGCTGGCAATCCATTCTAGATGATCCGACTCGGACCCATCCGGTTAGTAAGGTAACGGCTCAAGGGTGCGAATTGTCTCAATTGTGGCTCCTTGCCAACACCACATATTGTCTCTGATAATATCAGCAACTTTTGCAGTCATCGGAAGGTCTAACCTATTGATGGCTCTAGGTGTTGAGAAATCCTTGAGGATACCACTGGGGTGTTAAGGGTCCTGCCATAAGAGAGTAGATAACCCATTGCCTATCTTAAATCTGAAATGATTCCCAATAATATTCCTTACCTGAATAATTTTCCTCCAACTCCAAGAACTATTAATAGTAGGTTGAGCGCTCCAAAAAGTAGACCTTCTAAGAATGATTGAGTGAACCCACTTAACCCACAACGCTTCCTTATCATTAAACAAAATCCAGATCCTTTTTCCTAGTAAGACATTGTTCCAAGTAGACAAATGTTTAAGCCCCAGCCCACCCTCTGACTTAGGACTACAAAGATCATTCCACTTAACCTTAGAATGAGAGTGAGACTCAACCTTACCAAACCACAAGAAGTTCCTAAGTTTAGACTCAATTTCTTTAATGACAGAGATAGGAAGCAAGAAATGGCTAGCCCAGTAGACCTGAAAAGTGGACAAGATAGAAATTACTAATTGTATTCTACCCACGTAGGATAAGGCTTTGTGGGTCCATTTGTTGACTCTGGCATCAATTTTATCCAACAGCAGGAGACAATCTCGCCTAGTCAATCTACCTGTAATAAGAGGCACACCGAGATATCTAATAGGGAGAGTACCCCTTGTAAGCCCCGAAATGGTTTCCAATGGAAAGAGCACAGGATCCACATCAGGAGATAAGAAGAATTGACTTTTACTTTGATTAATTTTCAACCCAGAGAAAGAGGAGAAAGTGCGCAAGCAGGTAAGCAAGGTATTCACCGAAGTAAGATCAGCATGACAGAACAGTAGCAGATCATCAGCAAATAAAAGGTGGGACAGCTTAAGAGTTTTACAACGCCAATGGAACTGAAAATTAGGCGTGTCTGCTATTGTAGCATTAAGAGTCCTAGAAAGTACTTCCATGCAGATGATGAACAAGTATGGGAGAGAGGGTCGCCCTGTCTTAAACCTAATTTCCCACAGAAAAAGTTTGTAGGAGAACCATTGATCAAGATAGAATAGGAGGGCGATGTTACACACTCTTCAATCCACCTAATAAACATAAGAGGGAACCCTACAGCTAGCAGCACATTGAGGAGGAAGTCCCATTGAATGGAGTCACAAGCTTTGGCCAAATCAATTTTAAAAGCACATCTCTGATGCTTATTGGAGAGATGGTAATTCTTAAAGATTTCCTGAGCGAGAAGGATGTTGTCCCCTATGCGGCGGTTTTTGATGAAGGCACTCTGGTTGGGGCTGATGAGGAGGGGGAGGATCACGCGGTGTCTATTAGAAATGATTTTCGTGATCACCTTATAGATCATGTTACAACAAGAAATGGGTCTATAATCCAACACTGTGGATGGATGAAAGGTCTTAGGGATAAGGGAGATAAACGTCGAATTAAGCTCTTTGAGGAGCCTCCCATGTTTAAAAAAGTCTTGGATTGCCCTAGTGATATCATTCCCAATAATGTGCCATGTTTGTTTAAAGAAAAGGCCATTAAAGAAAGTCTAGAATTTCTTTTCACTAATTCTAGTTTTAACAACCATGATCTCATATTTACTTCTACTAAAACTACCACAAATGCAACACACTCTCTCAATCAACATGTAACGTAGATGGGGTTTATAACGTAACTTAGCTCTTTTCACCTATGTCATCTTATACGTTTTAACTAATTTCATATGTTTGTAATATGAATGTTTGATTAATCATCTCAAGCTCATTGTAATATTTGTCTTTTAAAAAAATACCAAAAAATTATTTCTCAATTAGCTCCTTTGAAAACAAACATGCTTTAATATCTTTCAAAAAAGTACTTTCCTTACTATAAATCAAAGTTTGTCTAAATTACCTGCATAATAATGGTAACTAACACAAATAATATATGGCTTGATCCACTTCGTCAACTATAATCTCCATCTTTTCTAGACCTATAATAATAAAATTAAATTCATCAAAAAGAATTTTAATGGATTAACCTTTTGCCTTTCATAATATAAATAGTCGTTGTTCTATTTATCACTTTTCTTTATTTTACAGGGTTTTTGCTCAGTCTTATCCAGGTCACTGCTTTTGAGGTTTTCTTTAGCATGTCCCTTCTTTGGAGGTGCAGGACAGTTCTTTCTTGGTGGCAGTATTCATCTTGGCCTTTCCGGGGCCATGGCTAAGCAGTTCATTTATTTCAGTTTTCGCCTACGCTTGCTAACTACGGGTTGGAATGTTTTAGTTAGGCTTTCTACTTGGATTTTGTATGCTTGGGTTTTTGCTATATTTCTTGGTGTTATTGTTGTTGCTGTTGAGTGGGTTTCGGGTTGCTTCTTCTCTTATTGCAGTGTTCCCTAGATTATTTTTGGTTGCCCTGAGGCTAGGCTGGATGAGCTTTATACGGCTTCGTCTGTGAACTTTTCTGTATATATTTTGTTTATTTATTTATTTTTTTTCCTGATTTACTCCAAAAAAAATCGTTGTTCTACAACAAACTTATTGGTGACACTTTAAAAAATATGGTGACTCTAATTTTTTTATATAAAATTTCATGGTGTTTTTATGAATAACCTCTCACTTTGTTGAAAAATGCAATTGAATAAAGGTGACTCTAAAGGTGAGTGCTTTATATCAAGTTTATTTATATCAGTTGATACATTTCATGCCCCAAAAGTACATTTTGTCTTCCATTTATGTCAAAATGGTTTTTATCTTAACTTATTATAAAATAAACTTGATTGAGTGGTCGAACTTGTTAATCTTGAACTTTGTTGCCATTATTTCCTATTGAACCAAAAATGATTCTAACTTATAATTTTGATAATAATAAAATATTATCTTTTTAATATGTTTATATTTGGTGATATTAGTAATTTAATATGTCAAATCGTCAAATAACATGTGAAAAATCAAGTTCAATGGAAGAACAAAGTGATTCGATAGGCACAATTATCGAAGGAGCATAAATGAGTAAAATGGAAGTACCAAGTATAATTCAAGTGAGTTTCAACAAAGAACAAAAAATAATTAAACAGTTCAAGATACAACAAATTATTTTAATTTTTCTTATAATGTTATCTTGACTATTTTACTGATCTAGGGACCCAAACATTGCATAATCATCTCATTATGTTCATAATATATAAATTTGTTTATATTTAAAAGGAAAATTGGTTTGTATTTAAAGAAAACTCCTTTATTGCATCAAAATATTTTTATAGAACTTATTAAATGGTTTTTAAAAATAAATGGCGTTTGATTTTTAAAAGAATTTGAGAAGTTTTAGAAAACGTAACTTTAAGAGGTAATATCAACTTAGTTTAGGGTTTTAAATTGATCGATTAATATCCCTTAAAGAAATATGATTTGTGTACTCTAAGTTTATGTAGTTTGTGTCAGGAAATACTAGTTGATGCACTAGTCAATCGATGTCTTTGTTTTTTTTTTTTTTTTGATAAATAATCAATGTCTTTGTTACTGGTCATTATAACTACATGTATGTTTCTAATAGGCCTATTACGTTGTTTTGAGCATTAATAAATTATATATGAGCCATGGAAATAATCTTTGGCATAGGGAGAGTCTTGAAAAGCTTTTGAGAGAGTTCTATACTTTTATGTGTGTGAGCATGATATAAGTCCTTAATATATTGTGTGACCAAGAAAGAAATTGTTGAGTTGTACTTGAGCAAATTTTAAATTAATTGGGTGAGCAATTGATATTGTAAAGGGTTCTTCTTCACCAAAGAAAAAAGTAAGACAATTATAAGGGTCCTATTATATCTTTAACAAAAAATGATATTGTATAAATAGTTTTTCTCATTCATGGAAATAAAATAATAATAAATTTTTAAGCAGAGATTAACAAGTGCAGTTGAAAAATGCAAAGAGAAAATTAGTCAGGAAGAGAAAGAAAAAACCCTAAATACCAACAATAAGGGATTAAACGACCCTCGTAAACAAGAAAATGTATCGTCCAGCTCAATCTTTCTATAGAGATGAAGCATAAATGGTATCTTTAATATATTATTTTTGTAGACTAACACTGCCTTACTTAAGGAGTTGGGTTGTCATATTGTCAATATGGTGACGGAAGCGAGCTGGGAAACCTCAGGATTATCTCTGTTTTCATAGCCCTAATTTGAAAACACTAGCATCTTAGATGTGTAGATGGGATGGGTCTTTTACCTCTTTTACAATTGACTTGCCTTGGATAAGCTAAGTGTCCTTCCTGCGTCGTTGTTCCAATTGGTTTTATTTATACTGTATAATGTGTTGTTGTTTTTAATGTAGGAGACTAAGGAGAGTACTACTATTCTCCTAATATTGTTCTTCATTTTTAATCTATCAATCTAATTTTTTAATTTGTCAAAAAAAAAGGTGAACATAAGCCAACAGTTCAATTACCAAAAATTGATTTTATCTCTCTTTATATACTCTCTTTAATAATTAATTTGTGATTGTCATATATTAAATTGTCATAATCATATATTAGTATAAGTAACTTGTTTATTAATTTTTAAATAGAATTAATAAATATCCACATGCCTCTCATCTTATGCTACTTTATTTTCCACAAAACATAATCCTGCAGCACGAAGCTGAAGCTAGAGTCGGTTTATTGTCGAGACATTCACACTCGTGCCTGTGCCTCACAGTTATAAGTCAACTACAGGACCTGATTCCTATTTCCAACTTTTCACGGTAATGGAAGCAATTAATAACTATGTTTATCAGCTAGCTAGGAAGTAGGAATCGTAAAGACTTGGGGGGAGCACCTAACCCAAGAGACGCTTGGCTAGATCCCAAATGTAGAGTAATATGAGCAATTGTTTCAGATATTTTTTTTGAACAATTTAAGGCAAAGCTCATTGATATAAAATTTAACTTAAGGTAAAATGAGATCCCCATCAATGTTACAGATATACATCTCCCCCTGGATTTCAATTTATCAAACAAAAAACGGAAAGAATATATTCCAAATCCCAAGACATGCAGATAATACATTCCTGTAGCAAAGGGGGAATCTTCCACATGTTCAACTTCATTTCTGGTGTTGAAACGAAAATAGCTTCAATCCAAGGTGACCTCTTTTCAAGCTCTTCTGATAGTCGTGTGTAAATTTTCTGATTATTGTTTTTTGAAATTAAAGAAAGGTACAGCGAATGCTGATTTTTTGATGTATAACTTGATAATTAAGGTAGTGAAAGTGGTTCAATAGTTATGCTATGCAGAGAAGTATCTCCAGCTTTTATGTATTGATGAAAGATGAATGGATGGCACAACAACGTTTTTCTCTGTTTTTTCTTCTTATGGTTATCGAAAACCAAAAGAATCATATCATATCAATCCATGGACTCGTTTCGAGTTGATGAAATGAGTACGCTACTGGATGAGATGTGATTGGATAGGCTATGTTGAAATTTAACAAGTTCCTGGAGACAGTTTATATGAACTCCTTTGTTCACTCGTATTACATCTAGGCAAACTTATTAATCTCTTCCAAAAGTGCCTCGACCTGCCTGTTCTTAGAGGCCCTGAAGCAGAGTACCTTCTGAAAGACTCTCTTTTCTGCTGCTCAACTTCAGTAGGTGTTTTCAGTAACTCTGATGTTGATAGTTGTAAAGGTTGATAGGACGGCAGAGCTCCCACCAGCTCACCTGAAACCCTCCTGTTCTTATTCTCCTCTAGAAGCAACAGTTTTTCATGACTGAAATCTCTTGAATCAAGCATTTCTGACTCGTCAAACTCTTTACAGACCAGCTTCAAGGCCTGAACTACTTCACCTATGAACGGTCGGTGAGATACTTCAGGTTGCACACACATTGATGCTATAGCTGCTAGTTTCGCTATGGTATCACGTGAAACAGTTGACTTGATAGTTGGATCGATAATTGTTTCTAACTGTTCCTTGATTGTCAGAAATGGACGAGCATAAGCAACAAGATTTTCTTGACCTGGTGGCTGTAACAAGTCTACAGGTTTCCGTCCAGTTAGGAGCTCAAGGAGGACCACACCATAACTGTAGACATCACTTTTAACTAGAAGATGTCCCGTCATTGCATACTCCGGAGCCAGGTAACTGAACAAGATATTAAGACAAGAATATAAGCTTTAAACGTGGACGCTGGAAAATTACAGAAAGTAGCAACATGACTTGCAAAGAAGCTGAAGATATTAAAATCAAAATCATATATTGTGTGAAATAATACCCAAAAGTCCCCATTACACATGTGGAGATATGCTTGTCTCCATCATCCATTGCTGCTCTGGCCAATCCAAAATCTGAAACTTTGGGGGTAAAATCATGTTCTAACAAGATATTACTGGATTTGAAGTCACGATGTATGACACAAGGGCTTGAGTCTTCATGCAGATAGGCTAGTCCCCGAGCTGCCCCAAGGGCAATCTTCATTCGAGCATCCCAATCAAGTGGATTCCTTTCTTTGTCAACTCCTAAAAAAACCAACAAGAATCATTCAAGGAATAAGAAGGTGAAAAACTTTTGCCTTACATAAGGAAGCAAATTAAGTGATAAGGCTTTCGCCCACCATGTAAATGTGATTCAACGCTTCCATTTGGGATAAGTTCATAGACTAGGCAGCGGACTTGGCCTTCGGTACAAATGCCAATCAATTTAACTAGATTTCGATGATGCAGTCGACCAAGCATCTCAATTTCTGCCAGGAACTCTCGACTTCCATGTTGATCATCTCTCTTTAAAACCTTCACAGCCACCTCCTTTTCATTGACCAGCTTTCCACGGTAAACAACTCCAAATCCACCTTCTCCGAGTACTCTCGAAGCATCAAAATTATTAGTAGCTCTCTCAATGTCTATCAAATTGAATGTCTTGGCAGATCCTGTATATGCCATGGGATCAGAACTTAGTGATACCGATGCAGAACCAGGAATACGAGGTGAAATCATAGGCCTATAGGTCCCTGTAAAGTGTAAAGTTTGGATATCAATAAATGGATCATATAATGTAAACATCTGTTCAAAAACAGCAAATGAAAACGATAAAAAAGAAAACATAAAGTCAGGTACAAGGAATCTCAGACCTAACGTAAAAACAAAAATATTTAGAGGTAACATATTGCATTAGGAGGCAATATAGAGTGGAAACAATAAGTTTTTTCTTGACTAGTATAAAGATGAATACTTATATGATTGCAAGACAAAATAAGTAAATTAGTCAAACTAGTTATAATTTGATGGTTGCAGGGGATGATACAACAGAATACTTGAATGATCGCAAGACAAAATAAGTAAATTAGCCAAACCAGTTATACCTGATGGTTTTGCAGGGTATGATATAACAAGTTATACCTGATGGTTTTGCAGGGGATGACACTGCTCGAGGTGGCACTTGTGGACGTAGATAAGAATAGCTTCCACATCTAAGCAGAAGAAGCCAGCAAATAGCCATGCAGATAACCAAGAAGGCGAAGGTGGAGACCCAGGTTACAGCTATAGTGCTTCTGCTAAGCCCATCTTTCTTCCTTTTAGGCACATCAACTCCTAAAGGTTTATTTGCCCTTCCATTGTTGCCGTGGCCAGCATATGGATAATCGTCAGAAGTAGAAATGGCAGATGAGGATGGCGGAGAGGGTGGGAGACCTGCAGGTTGCACCAGATTAGAGGTGCATAAAACATATAATGTTCCACGCAGTCCATAAATGCGTAACGAGTAGATATAGAAGGGAAGACCACTTCTCATGCGGACAATAATATTTCATTACCAGTTAGAAATGTTGACACTGTAACATTGTAACATAGTGAGAACAAAAGTTCCTTTGTAGCGTAGGTTTTGGCAGATACTTCAGTATTCATTCAAAGTCAATCATACATAAATGACTTTTCACGACTGCTACATTTTCCTTTTATCCATCAATCCAGCATTCTCAGGATGATGCATGAATTAGTTGACTAGTAAAACTGAAGTTTCAAGTGAGGATCAGAACATAACCTGGGTACTGCACGTACAGTACTTCATAGGTGCCAAAGAGGGATGCCTTTATTTTGACCTGCTTGCTCCAGAATTTATCGTAGATTAAAAACGCAGTAGTATCATCAAATTTTACTTCTGCTGGCACTAGGGCAATGAGAACCGTGCTTTTCTCTAGCCGTTTGCTACCTGCGCTTGCTCCCATTATGCGAACTTGGCTATCGTTAAGGGCAACACCTGCTGCAATTTCCTCTGCTAGCTCGGTTACCAAAGGAAAAAAGGTATAGATTGCAACACCTAGACGAAGCTTAACTTTCAATGGCCACACACACCTACAGGGGGATCCAGGTGGTGTATTTGTTAATGGTTCTGCACATGTGACTGATGTACAATCTACAAGAAGGACACGGACATTACTCAAAAACAGGTGTATCTCTAATATGCCAATTCTACCAACTATGAAAAGATTGCTAAATGCATACGCAAAAGGAACTTACCACTAGCCAAAGGAGGTGGCAGAGTCATAATATGTACGGGTGGTGGAGCCTTGGTCTTCCTGAAGGAAAAACCAATAGGAGGCTTTGCAGGAGAATGAATGTGCACTTGCAGCCAATAAATTGCATAGTTGTGAGGCTATTGATATTATTATTTTGAAAACACAGTAACAAAGTAAAGTATGGATCGAATACGAAAGCAAGTCTTCTCATACTATTGAACTGGCTTGGAGAAATTGTAGGTGATACTGCAGGTGCACAAGAACCCCAGCTCCAAGAAGAAGATGGAGATTGGATTGGAGAGAATGAAGGACCTAAACATATATATCAAAGAAGTATACACGGTGAGGATTTATTTAGAGTAATATATGGAGAAGTGATTTCAGGTTCTTTTCAGTTGCAAACTCAAAACCTTTGCTGCCATATTTATGCAGAGGTCTAGAGTAAGCTGGTTCGGGCAATCTCAAATGTTTCCTTGCATAGTGACTTCGATGACTTACAATTGATAAAGAATATACAGAATCATGCACCCATTTGTTTGCAAGACCCTTAAAAGATTCCATAGAAGGTTCAAGTGCAATGCTTGATGGCCTAAAGTCATTATGTGCAAGAAGGGCTGTAACAAGATAAACACCTTGAAATTTATAATAGTTGTGATTATTCAATTCCACACTACCACAAGTTTCTTAAAGGGTAAGATGTAGAGCAGGCTCTTTTTTACCTTTAGTTGGAGGTTGATGGAAGGATGATGGAAAGTGGGATGCTCTGTAGGAAGATTCCGCCATTGACTTTCCATGTCTTTTGCTGTCAAAGCTCAGAAGAGCTTGTTTAGGATCTATGCCCATGAAAAAAAAAAAAAAATTAGTGGATTCAAGTGTTCTTTGATGATCAAACACCTAAGTATTAGCTTTTTTAGAGGCAGAACCAAATTATATACATGCCATTACCTTAGAATATTGGCTTTTCATTATGTGGATAACTAGAAATAGCCTCCCAATACGAAATCACTGCCCATACATACTTATCGTGATCATCTCTCATAAATTGCTTATCTTTTCCACATGAGAGAGACATACAGAGTTCATATACATAAAAGTTTCAGAAGGGGAACAATAAGCCAAGAATTTCTTGAAGCATTATCATTTCTATATATATGTATTAACTATGCCAATTCCCAGGTAAAAATTTTAATTTTCATTGTGAAACAGGGCTTCACAAATTCAGCTGCCATGAGAAAAGAAACCCATATGAACAACGTCATTGTTTCAGAGGAACTTCCCATTGGCATTCAACAGACCGATTGCTACTCTTTTCGATGTTATCATGAAATCCAATTGCAGCTAACAGTGGCGATAAACCAGTTCAAGATTGTCAAGTTCTTGACGAACCATTTTGTACTTATGCTGCTCGGAAATGATAAGTACGACTTCAAAGCTCTGAAGTTCGTCTTACAAATACCAGAGGTCAAGAACTGACAATCTTGCGTGATCAAGAAACCGGAAGCGTAAGGAATAAAATAAATTCGTACTTGGGATTCGGGATCACACTGCAAATTCAGTTGGATATTGGTCACATTGCACATGATATTGGGAAACCAAGAAACAAAAAACCGTATTCTACCACCAACCAATTTGAGAAGGTGTATTTTACGTGTAAAAACAAACTCTGCGTGGGACACAGATCCTCAGACTATTTCCAAGTTAAGATTCCAGAAAGATTCGCAGAGAGAAATCGTCGACTAATAGGCGTTGCAATTACTAACTCAAAAGAGAAAAGAAGAAAAATAACAGGTAGAAACTCTAAAAGATCAAGTCACATTACCTGAAGAACCAAGAACGGATGTTACGCGCACATCTAGACATAAGATCACCAGCAAGACTCCAACTTTCAGCGCCATTTCACTCTTAACGAAACTGATGACAAGTGATCAACCCGCCGAATCTCTCATTTCTTCCGTAACATTAGTCAGAAGGGAAGTGGAAGAACATTTTGAACAAATGACTTGAAGAAACAAGCATGCAACATTGCAACACTTCAAAAGTGGACGCAGAAAAGACCCAGATATAGTACAAGTGAAGTAAGATGAAGAAACATGTTAGGTGGCAAGAGGCTTAAGTGTTAGTTTTTGTTTGAAGCCGAAGGACTGAAACTTGCAGAGATTAATGAATACTGAAAGAGTTGGGTAAGTATTCCTCTATTCAATTCATCACAAAATGTATGTACAGTTGCTGCCTATTTATAACGGAAAAGAACTAAGACTATTTCTACTTGATTTGGGGCTTGTAATCGTATATACAACTGAGGGGACAAAGGGACAGAA
>JAOTAW010000001.1:11015845-11034603 GCA_025629945.1 Erythroxylum savannarum | reverse complement strand
TCAATCATGTTGAAGATTGTTTCCTTCTTGATTCCTCAATGATTTATAATGTCTTCTAGATTTCTTTCAATCCAAAATACCTGCAATAAATTTCTTAACCAATTCTATACATTTTATTATTATCAAAACATAAGAAGGATTAAGTTTGTCAACCACCATTGGTCCAACACCACCAAGCAACTGTAAGATAACAAAAGCAATATTATAAACAAAATAAAATGATGCTTAATTTCCAACAAGTAATAAAGGTAAAATATATATTTTTTATTGTTACTTGTTATACATATATATACCTCAATTAAGCTTGTCTTTATGATAAATAGCAATGAGCACTCTAAAATCACCAAAAGCATCCTTATAAACTTTTATTTGTGAGTTTAAGAGATCTTGCATCATCTTATAGGCAACATTATTGTAATAGTTACTAGTATTCTCCTATTAACTTCAACTTTCTGTGTAAAATTTGGTCTAAAATAGATACTAAGATTCAAAAATACCCCATATATAAATAATGGTTAGCAAAATTGTCTTTCTCATCTCTTATTATGACTATAAAATAAGGTGTGTACAAAGAAGACCTATTTTTCATACTGGTCTTGATTGCTTCTTTCGTCGTCTCATGACATCATAAAAATAATTCATTTTTGCCTCTTCATCACTATTAGCCAGACGAAGTACTCTTACCAAAGGCTTACAAACTCAGATTAAAATTGACATTGGGACCAAAATTTATGATCTTTAAGTATATTTTAGAAATTTTAACTCCAACATTAGACCTGACATATAGTGGTGTGACCTACTTATCACTTGTTAACATTAGTCTCAACTCCTTCTTCATTAGAACAAAACACTAAAGTGATAAGAAATTAGTCGCAAACCTTATTATAATAAGACAACACAAATTCCTACCATTTGTGAAATCTTTCCTCACCAAATTTAGGACCCCTGCACGATTACAAATAAACTTGGTCATTTTCTTTGCTTTCTACACAATCTCATTAATGATAGGAAAATATCTATATCCTCTATATTTTCTAACATCATGTCAATAATAATGTATAACACAAGGAATCCAATAAAAAGAATTATACTTACTTTACAATATTTGCTTTCTAAAAAAATCATTGTTAGTAATAAATTAAACAATGTTTTCTAGCACATCTTCACTTATAACTTCATCAAATATTTGAAATAAAGTATCAACATTTCCAGTAAGGCCATATGAATTAATAGACTTAAAAACATTTTTCCCTTAGCATAATTAACTAAAAAATTGATAATGAGTTCATATCTTCTATTTATCCAACCATCATATATAGTTGAACATCTATAAGTTTCCTAGTTCATTTTTATTTCATCCAAATAACTCTTTATTTCATAAACAAAGTTGCTCAAAAGTTCACCTCTATAGTCATTAATTGAAGGAGCCTTATATCTTGAACCATAAGAAGCAATAGTGTCCACCATAGATTGGTAATAATAAGATTGGGTGGCAGTGAATATACACCTAAGTCATACTATCATCTAGTCATTGTCATATCTATATTTTGAGTTGCTTCTTTAGATTATAAGATACTACGGATTGAAGGCTTGGCTTTAGGAGTTGTTTGTGATGAAAAAAATTAGGCACATATCTTCTACTTTTCCTCATATCAAGTGCAACATTCCCTTTTTATTGCGTCAGAATACCATCACCTTTAACATTCCCACTATCATCCTGACTACTAGCAAAAGAACTTCCATAGCCAATTTTATAGTTTAAACTTTGTCTTGTATCCTTTTGATGTTGATACTCTTCAAGTAAAGTTTTCATTTGTCATTTTATGTTATAACTCACTTTTTTACAAGACTCTATTTCACTTTTGATCCCAGATAAATACTTCTTTAATCTAGTGATTCCCCTTTTTAAATGCTTGTTGCAATATACACAAATGGTATGGTTCTTCATTCCATGAAGCAATCTAGTATGTGTCTAAATAGGATCATCAAATCTTCTTAAAAAAAGAATTATTAGGAGTACTTGATCTTCTCTTCATTTATTTTTTTTAAAATAAAGATGTGTCAAAATTAAATTAATAAGTTCATATTCAAAAATACAAATTTTGTATATAATATCATTACATAACTTAAAAATTCAATACTCAATTATAAGCATATCTAGATTTTAGATAAACTCTATCTTACGTCTTTCTTTACGATAACACACATTGCAAAAATCACTTTTCTTTATGATAACTTGTATAAAAAAAATGATTTAAGCACTTTCAATTTCACATTATAATAAGTAATAAGTATTCTCTCGTAAATTCAAATATTATTTTTTACTATATATTTAGCTATCCATAAGATAAAGTGATAAATGCATATTTTCTACGCATAAGATATAATTAATATTTGTAATATTAGTTCCTAATGACAATAATGAACAATATAAAATGCAAACATTTATTTTTTAACTTAATTACATATATTAAATGATTTATATTAAATCTTATGTTTAAATGATTAGTCAAATGTTAAATACCTTTTATATGTGAATATCAATTAGTAAATTATACTCCCTCCTATCTAAAATGAAAGTCGTTTTAAAGGGATGCACACTTATTAAAAAAGCTAATGAAATGTTTGATATACCCTTATTAATAGTTGATAAGAGAATGACTCGTCTGCACAAAAGTCGCACACCTATCCAGCTTTTAGAGTTTCAATGTTTTCAACTTTTAGGATTTCGATGTTTTCAACTTTTAATTAAAAAGAACATTTATTAGTTTTGCGTTATCTTCATTTCTACCGTGTATATGAGCGTCTCTTCATTTTCACCATCCATGTCTATTCGTTTTAACCTTCACTTCCTTTATTTTTACTTCATCAATCTGTGATAACTTTTGTACTTCCTTTATTTCTACTTTAGCAATCTGTGACAACTTCTGTATGTAGGAAGGAAAAGCTTCTTTCTCACCCATTTTCGATTCTTGCTTGTAGATTATGCTTGTAGATTA
This sequence comes from Erythroxylum savannarum, assembly GCA_025629945.1. Taxonomy (NCBI): domain Eukaryota; kingdom Viridiplantae; phylum Streptophyta; class Magnoliopsida; order Malpighiales; family Erythroxylaceae; genus Erythroxylum; species Erythroxylum savannarum. Next base: position 11,031,604 of record JAOTAW010000001.1, on the reverse strand, counting down.
TGTTTACAGCTTTTATATTTAAATAAATAAATGAATGTTGTTGAGAACTGAAAGGTTTTAAAGCAAAATAAAAAGAAACATGATGAAGTGCATCGAAAAGGTAATTTACAATAATTAACATATGAGAGAAATTGCATGTTGAATTGTCTTGAAATTATAATATTTGTAATTAGAATGTTAGAGAAATTAAAGAGTAATTTTAGAAGTAAAATTATAAATGAATGACACTTATTTTGAATAATTAAAATCTATCTAAAATTTCTTGTATTTTAGACAGACGGAGTTTGTTTCGTATAAATTAATTAACAAATTAACAATTTGGTAAGTTAATTTTGATACAAGTCGGGTCAGGTTTGGGCGTGGGTCAATCAAATGCAGATCTGGCTTCTGAAATTTTGATTCTAGAGTACTACACTCCAAACCTATTTCTGCACTAGGGACTGGCCGACTTGAAGCACAGACGGTGCATGGAGAGCAACAAACAACAACAATATGTGGAGAGCAGCAGCCAATGACAGTGGAGAGTAGTGAGCGGTGGACTGCTAGAGAGCAAACTGGCGCAGAAGCGGCAGAGGAAGAAACGACGGTGGAGGAAGTAGCGACAGTGAGTGGTGGAGAAAGCAACGACAACTGGCAAGGAAAGGCGAGCTTGCGTGGGAGGGCGACGACGGTTGCTCTGAAGTGAAGAGCGAACTGAAGACTGAAGGAGAATGAAAGTGGTTTGGTTGTAGTTTAGGAATATATTTTTTTAATTTAGTCCCTAACTTTCAAATTTTCATTTTATTCCCTAAAAAATTTTATATTTCAAGTGCCAGCCGGTGCTACTTGGTACTGACAATATCTGTAATTAGTATGGTACCAAGGATTTGAGTACAACGTACGTTCTGGCTAGCTAATAATAATATGGAACGATACTCGTAGTGTTGTTTTGACACTCTATTTAACTTTTGCCACATTGAGTCGTATTTTTTTGATTACAAGCTCACCATATTGGGCCCACCATAGACAACCCTCTAAGTTCAGTAGGCCCTTTGATTGGACAAACGATAGAAATATTTTTAATTATTTAATTTTTAAAATACTGTAATATCTATCATTTATTATTGCAATTTGATGCCCCCGAATTTATAGCTGTAACCATTTTCATATCTATTATTCCAAATCATGAATTTAACTTATAAAGCAAATCTTTTTTTTTTTTTAAATGTAACGATTGCGCTCAGCGCATATTGTTAGAATCCATTGTGAAAACATCATACAAAAAGGAAGGAGGGCTTACCCCCTACTCAAAACCAGACATAGAATTAGTTGCCCTAACAATGGTATGAGCAACTTGATTCGCTGGCTTCCTTATAAACGCAAAAGAAAGAAAAGCTATCTCCTGAAGGAGAGCCTTACAATCATGAATAATTATAGTAAAATATGAAGAACCCCTATGTGTAGATGTCAAAAAGTGGGTAACAACTTGACAGTCCGTTTCCACGCATATTGAGAAAAATGATAACGATTTGATCCAGCTCAGAGCTTCCTGAAAGAATATCGCTTCGCCTACCTGTGGATCTCCCCAACCTGGAATCGTCATCAATTTACCCGCACAACGTTTATAAATTATAAAGCAATCTTAAGAATGCAACAATGTTTATAAATTTTTTGCTCTCTTCAGAATTTTAATTTAATAAAGAAGGAAAATTACATTTTTTTTAACCAACTGTAAACGTTATTATTCATGATAAATGCTTCTTATACTCTTAGTATGCGTATATCATACGTGTATTGCATTGTAAGGATGATGCTTCGAATTGATTTTATGCTTCTAAATTTGTACAAATTCCAAAAAAAATTGTTATGGGGTATACTATACTATACTAATAGGAATTTACTGTGATAATTTAATCAATCACATCAGTGTTTGAAAATTGGACTCTACCAAAAGACTGCCTTTTTTCGCGGAATCTTTTGTTTGCATAGGTTTGTGTTCTTGTAAGACAGACAAATTATTGGAGTACCATCCAAGCAATTCTAAAAGTTCTTAGCAGGCACCGTCCATATCTATGTCTAACTTATGATATGATGATAGATAATGATATCAATGCACAGCTACAGTTCCCAATGTTCTTCTGTACCAAGTTATGTGTGGAGTGACTTGAAAGGCAAGAATAAGTTTCCAGAAATAATGTTGCATATAACATGTTAGAATAAAATTTTTATTAAGAGAGGAGAACATACAATAAGATTCATGTTCATTCACCTTGACATAGCAGGAAAGGAAGAAAAATTTCAACTGAAGTAGACTACTTCCATGTCCTCAGTACCCCAAAATTCACAACTTAAGCCAGCAAGTCGAGAGAAGGATGGTATGGTCCTCATAACTTTCTAATCCTAAACTCCAAAATAACGGTAATTGGACTCATTTTTAGATGCTCATGTAATTGGCATTGAACCACAGTAACAGTATGACCACTACTGGAACTTTCCTTCCCTGGGCCTAGGCCCTATTCAGGAAAACCTGTTAGAAGTTTGGTGCCATGCACATTGCCATGTTCACCGATTAATCATATTTCAAGTTCCATTAAAATTTTCTTCATTCGCTCTTACTAGATCGACGGTTCCACAGTAGACAGCTTTGGGTGTAAACATACGAGAACACCAACTTGAGTGCTTGGAGCATGAAGAGAGAGCTGGCATCAACTGAGAAGTTGGACGAATTATAAACATCGGTCTTTGGAGTTGGCTATACCATTTGGTCGGAAGTTCCCAAGTTTCATCCATGTTCAACTGCCTTCGTTATTGCTTTAATTGATAGCATAGTGTATTACCCTATAATTTGACAATGTTTGATGAGGTGGACTATTTGTATTCAGAGAATCCTTGCTCCATGTTTATTTCTAGGTTGGTAAAAAGAATTATATAACAGTAACATGCGACATTGATTAAAAATGATGGAAAACAATAAAGTAAAATGGTGGAAGAAAAGAAAAAATTTAATAACGGTGAGCAAAATACTTTCATATACAAAGATTATGAGTGAAAATTGCAGAACCATGAGAATTCCATCAACCTATCAGCTGATTCTTCACTTTTGCTCGCTGGCCAGCCATCCACTACTCTTACTGCAACTAACAAAATCAGCATAAGAATGCATAGATTATACAAGTCCCACCTAAAACGTCATGCAGAGAAAGTTGGCATTACTGATTAAATAAAATATTGATCCATGTGATGAGGAAGTGAACATTTGAATGATGCACCGAAAAACTTATTCGCGGAAAATTTTTCTCTCAAATACCAATTCATTAAGGAACAGTGTGAGTTGGTTATATTTGCATTGATGATTGTACCTTTCTCCCGCTGCTTTTACATTCCTCATCCTCATCATCCTCATCATCTTCATCACCATTATCATCCTCGTCATCTTCATCGTCTCTGCTATCCAGTTCATCATCCTGAACGGCCTCCCCAGTAAACCAAGATACAGCGTGAGGGATGATTTTGTCCCGAAGAGTAGTACTACAAGACATCAGACAAAATACCTTGTTTCAATAAACGAGGAAAGATGTGAGGATCAACACAACCTCAAGTAGGCATGTGTTTACCCAATATTATAGTCTTTCTCCATGCAATCCTCAATTTCTTCAACCTTCCACAAAATTCATGCAGAGAATAAAGAATCAACACTTACATCAATGATTCAACTGAATACCGTAGCACAAAGAACACAACTTACAGTATTATCGTCGAGTTCATCATCATCCTCAGGAACCTGGGGACTGTTAAAAAATGTGAAAAAGCTTGGGCAATCCTCAACTTTTGTGATGGGTTTGGAATTCTTTGACCCCTTCTTTGGTTTCTTCTTTAGGACCTTCTTTGTCAAGCATTTCCCAGGAAACCATTCAATCTCTGTCCTGGAAAGAACCCAAAAAATCATTAGAGTGAAAGAGACTGAAAAAAAGATTTAGCACAACAACAGAAGATAATTACCCAATTGTTTTATCCAGAATCGGATCATCATCATTGTCAATAACGCAGAAGGTTTTTGTCAGCAACGAATTCTTGAAGTAAGGGTTTGAATCAAAGTAAAATGCCAGCTTGAAACCCTCAGGATCTTGAACTCTGTGCCACTTGATATCTTTAAGAAACTTTAGAGCCTCTTCATCACGTTCAGTGATCTACTCCAATAATGAGCAGAATTTATTATTAACTCAACAAATGGAAGTTATCAAACCATGTCCTAAGCAAACAAATTACCTCATCAGCCATTACTCCATTGGTTTTCAGTGCAGTAAGCCAGAAGTTAGGCACTCCTTTTTCTGCAACAAGTTTAATTAGACAAGTGCAAGGAATTGGTTCAATTATAGCTGCTAACAAACCAAAAAGTTTACCTTCTTCAAGTTTATCTTCTGGGTCCATCATAGATTCATTTTTGGCTGCCTCTACTTCTTTTATACCATTCACAATCTCATACCTCTACAAACATGCAAGAACAAATTTAATTTAACCAAACGGGGAAAGTCTCTGAACTTGCAAGTTTAACACCTCAATTACAATAGATAATGGGCCAGCTTCGAACAACAAGAAGCGTTGGAAGAAAGTTTCCAGAGGTAGCACACATGGTTCTACAATGCCATATGCAAAGAAATGCGAATTAATATACCACCTACCTGCATATAAAGAGGCTCATACAGTTTCTGGTATTTAGCTTCAAGTGCCTTCCTCTCCTCGAAGTACTCTCCCTCCAGCTTATCATGTTCGCTCTGCAAATTGATCAACATGATTACAATCTCCAAATTCTGGATCAGAGCACAAGTTTTTATTTGGACCTCATTTCTCAAAAGAATAAAGTAGAAGCCCACAAATGTGAATCCCACACCAAATTCATGAGACAAATTCAGAAGTCTTAACTTACACACCTGAATTTTTCTAAGAAACTCGACCCTTTTCTTGACCTCCGGAGACAAGGTTTCAAAAATATCTGCATGCGCTCCAGCCAAGCTCTGAAGCTTATTCTGGACAACCACATAGTCACAAACACATAACACCGATAGCCCTTTTTTCAAAATCACAATCCTATCACAATCGAAAAGTAAAAAGATACTGTCTTCTGCAATTTCAAGAATTGGCCCTATAATCAAAACAACACCAAATTCCTTACAAAGAACAGAATTCCATATGTTTTGGCACGAAGAAGAAAAAATAGATCAAATTTTCAAAACCAAAGGTGTTACTTTGTCAAAGATCACTTACCTTGAGAGCATTAACAAGGTCAGTGCGATCCTCCACACTAAGAGCTACATAACAGAATCCACAAACAAACAGACAAACAGTAAGCTCCAATCTTTTCACAAGAATTGAAGACCCAGTTGAAAGATATATCATGATTTATTCAATCACCATTGAAAAACTAGTAAAAGGGAAATAACGTTTACAGATTTATTCAAATCACATTACTGTGCAAATTGAAGTCAACAAAATACGAATCTGTTTAAGTTCCGATTGGAGATTTACCAGCAGCAGCGGCGGGGAGGGAAATATCGATGTCGGAGGGCTTGTAGGGATCGTCGTCCGTGTTGCTCATTTTTAATTTGACGTTTGGGAGATGAGGAAATAGTGAGAACTGAGAGAGGGAAATAGAGAGAAAACGAGGGAAAATTGCGACCGGTTCTCGCAGAAAACTTTTACTACAATATATGTGCAATTAGAATTTATAATTTATAATTTATAATTTATCTTTATTTCTTTTTTTTGTTGATAAATATCTTTATTTCTTTATTTTACATAGTAAATTCAATATTACGTGTTTGATTATAAAAGTATAAAAAAATACCATTTACCACTGCATGTCATTTAATTTGATAATTACACTTAATTTTGTAGGTATCAAACTAAACTTAATAAATCTTCACCATTGAATCAATGGAATTCATACGTCAAAACTTTGCTAAAAGAATTTGTACATTAGTGTTCCTTCATAGGATCCTATGATTGTGAATCAATAGTTACTGGAAAAAAAGAAAGACTTGCAACTTCATGACACATGAAGTAGCTGTATCCCGGCCAAAAACAAGGCATCCCATCGGATAACAAATGAAGTAGGTGCATCCTGAAAGATGAATAAATGTACTGTATTTTTGATAATTAATTGTCAGAGGTGTTGGGTCCTTTATATAGACCAATGTACATACATCTGATAAGCAAGAATAAGAATAGAAGGATTAGAGATATAAGAACTACTAGAGATTACAGATAAAGACTGTCTATAGTAACTAACTAGAAATTATAGATAAAGACTATCTATAGTTACATATGTGATCAGAAAATAAAGTTGTTAAAATCTCATTTTGTCAGAACGTCAGCAATTTAGTCAGTAGACGGGATAGGCCAGATGTGGAGAGATTTATTGGCAACTAGATCTCAAACAAAGTGAATGTCAATCTCAATATGTTTTGTGTAAGTATGAGAGACGAGATCAGAAGCTAGAAAAGTAGCACCAAGGTTGTTGAGCCAAAGAGTAGGTTTGGTGTGAGAGAAATCGATTTCCACAAGAAGTGAAGTGATCCAACAAAGTTCTGCAGCTGTAAGAGCAAGACTACGATATTCCGCATCAATACTAGATCGAGCAACAATTAGTTGAATCTTAGCACTCCAAGAGATGAGACCGGATCCGAAAAAGATGCAGTAGCCAGATGTAGAATGATGATCATTAGAATAGCCAACCCAATCAACATCACAATAAGCATGGAGATGGAGAGCAGATGATTTAGTAAAGTGAATGCCATGAGAAGATGTAGATCGAAGATAATGAAGAATTTGTTTGATTGCAGTCCAATGGACATTGGTAGGACAATGTAAAAACTGAGAGACTTTGTTGACAACAAACTGAATGTTAGGGTGAGTGATACAAAGGTATTGTAGGGCACCAATAGTGCTACAATACTCAGTAGCATCAAAGAGAGGATGACTGTGATTTTTGGATAAAGGAAGTATAGGAGTAATGGCTGAGGGTGTAGGTTTAGAATTATGGAGACCAATGTGAAAAAGAAGATCTTTGATGTAAGTTTGTTGAGTGAGTAAAAGAACAGTAGGTTTAGGGAGAGCCTCAATGCCAAGGAAGTGATGAAGTGGACCTAAGTCTTTGATTGTGAAGGCAGTGTTGAGATCAGTAATAAGAGTGGTTATAAACAACGGTGAAGAACCTGTAACTAAGATAACATCCACATAAATTACGACAAAAGTTGTGTGATGATAAGTGTAAATTGTATCATGTTTTAGGGCTTAGTTTAATACGTATTTAATTGTTAATTCAATCGTTTAGTATGTGTTTAGGTTAGAATTGTGTTATTTTGTTAATTATTTGTGTTTAAGTGTTTTTATGATTTAGTACAAGTCTTTGAGCTTAAATATTATGTTTTTAAGGTACCTTGATATGTTTGTTAGTATTTCAGGGTCAACATCAAAGAACGGAGAAGTTTTAGAGACATTCGGGCCGAAACAACAGCTTATAATCGCGGCATAATAGGCCACGATCGTAACAGAAGCGCCAGAGTTGGCCCACGATCGTGACAAAAGGCTCAGATATGGCGCACAATCATGGCCTGTGTTGGGCAGATGTGCAAACACTAAAAAACCTCAAGTTTTAAGGGATTTTTTAGACCTTTCGGACATTGGAAAAATCCTAGGGCTACTTAGAACACAATGGATATTTAAAGAACAAGAAAAAGAGGTAGAAGGAGCTTTTTGCATTAGCTACTTTTGAGAAACCCTAGAGAGAATTCATTGAGAGATTGAGAAAGAGAAGAAGGAAGAGAGAAGTGGAGAAGAAGCTGACTCGACGTACTTCCAGGATCAGTAGTTTCCCGACGTCGTTGCCTCCCATCATTCGTTCATATCATATTTTTTGTTTATTTTCCATTTTATTATTGTATGGAATTGAGAATAACAGTTGGACGATAGGATTTTTGAATCTTGAGATGTTTTACACTCATTGTTGGAGTTTTATCTTTGAATTAATGAAATATGAATGTTTATGAGTTATGGATTTATTGTGATTTAATTCTATAAGTGTATAATTTGAGAATAAATTTAGAGGGTTAATCGAATGAAAAATAAATAAATTAGGCTAAAGAGAGTTAGGTGATTTAATATAACAAAAATTAAATCAAATTAGTAAACTGTGCGAAGACAGATCTTGCATAGGTTTCCGATAGTTTATTAGACAACTTCAGAACTAATTAAGATTTTGGATAGGTTGTTAATTGAGAGATTGCAACTTCCATAATCTGATTAAGGTTTATAATTTAGGGTTAATGTTTATAACTTAAGAGAGATAATCAACCCTAGGATCGTCTAGAACCAATATCTGGTAATTCATAATCAATTAGGTTAACATTAAGGATAGGTAAAATTTCCTTTTTCTCAATTTGTAATCCCTTAGGTTGATTTTTAGGTGTGTGTTGCAACTGCTGAATTATCAATATTTTTGTGTTCGATTCTTATTTTGAATTGATTGATTGAATTGAATTCTCATTTTAGTTTCGTTATTTTTGAATTTTTGCAATTTGTTCTAGCCTTAGATTTTAGGATTAGATTATCCCTCATCGTGGGATCGACACCTTAGGTACTACGCTAACGAATCATGCGCTTGTGGATTATCGAGGGTTTTATAAAACTTACACACATCAACACCCGACCAAGTTTAATTCTTTAATTTAAGGCATTAGTTAGTTTTTATTTTTATTTTTGTTTCTTTCTATTTCTGAATTTGTGCTCTTACATGAACACAAAGTCACAAGAAGTTTGAGTCGTGTAGCTGAAACCTTAAAATTAGATATCACTCAATTAGAATGATCAATTAGTAAAGCTCGGTGTGAAGAAGAAGGAGAAATCGCGAAAGCAACAATGGCTGAGGAATTTCAGCAAGATTTGGACCATGAAGCAAACCAAGGATGTCAACAATGAACCCTTATGGGTTTCATGAGACTAGAGTTCAATGCGGCTAACCAAAGAGTAGCTAGGCCACTGGTACAAACAACCTCTTTCAAAATTAAACCAGCCCTCCTAAACATGCTTCAACACAACGTGTAATTCTATGGACTAACAAATGAAGATCCACACATATATTGAACTTCTTTGAAATTTGTGATACCTTTTGGTACCATAAGATGTCGGAGGATGCGGTAAGAATTAAGGTATTTTCTTTTACCTTAAGAGATAGAGCAAAGGCCTTATATCATCCTCTCAACCCAGTCAATGTCACAACTTGGGATTAACTAGTTCGTGCCTTTTTAGACAAGTATTTTCCCCTTACTAAGACCACAAAGATTATCAAGGAGATTACCAACTTCCAGTAAAGTGATGGGGAATCGATATATTAAACATGGGAAAGATACAAGGATTTGCAATGAAAATGTCCTCACCATAACTTACCCAAGGAATTCTTGTTGTAAACATTCTATAATGGAGTAACTCCACATACAAGAGGCACAATTGACGCAACTTCAAGAGGATCCCTGATGAGAAAGATGGTACATGAAGCAGAAGAGCTGATAGAGGATATGGCAAGTAATAGCTGCCTATGGACGAACGAGCGGAGTAGACAAACCATTACTTTCTTAGAATAAAAAGGAATTGTAGTTGTTGATCAAATGACAGAGATGCAAGCAAAAATTGATAACTTAACTCAATAACTCAACAATATGAAGGCTTCGTCCTCATCTTTGGTAAAAGCCGTGCAACTATAGTGTGAGCTCTATGGACAGATTGATCATGATATGGTGGATTGCTTCTTGATGAAGGAAAGCGATCCAGAGCAAGTTAATTATATGGGAGCTCAATATGGACGAGGAGGGGAAAACAATCCCTACTTCAACACATAAAACCTTGGGTGGAAGAATCACCCTAACTTCTCGTGGACAAACAATGGTGGAAGATAGTTCAGACCTCAAGGACAACCAGGCTTCCAACAAGATAAACCAAGCTCAATAGAATCCAAGTTCGATAGGATTTTAGATAAAATTGGAGGCATAGAGGATGCACATAGGAGGCTTGAAAGCAAATTCGAACAAGTCACTAAGAACCACGCCTCTTCAATACACAATTTGGAGGTCCAAGTAGGTCAACTAGTGGAGGCAATTTCTACTCGAAATGTAGGAACCCTTCCAAACAATACCGGGTCTAACCTAAAGGAACGGATCATGGCCATTACTCAGACCCAGGAGAAGAAACTCGAACATGCGAAAGAAGACAGAGATAAGGAAGAAAGACAAGTAATTATGGAATTCCTTCCAAGTGAGCTCGTCATCGAGCCAATCTAGGAACCTCAACTTGAATTTTTGTAACCTATCCTAGCTCAGTGGAAGTCAATTTCAAGTAGGGCAACGAGGAATTCTAAGGAGGTTGAATTAAACAAGGTTGAGGACATAACGGAACATCTACAAACAAGGCTTACATTAAAGGAATCAAACAAGAAGAAGGTTAAGGAGCGTATAGCAGAAGAAAACCCTAATATAGCCAAGAAGAAAGAGGACCCAGGGTATTTTTACATTCCCTGTAGTATCAATGAAGTCAAAATAGACAAGGCATTCGTAGATTTGGGAGCGAGTATCAAAATGATGCCCTATACTTTTAGTCAAAAAATAGGGCTAGAAGAGTTAGAACCCACAAAGATGCCAGTGAAGACGGTAGATAGAACAATTCATCGACCGAAGGGGATTATTAAGGATTGAAGTGAATCACACGTTAATATAATACTCAATAACGACGTATAGATGCACAAGAAAGGGGGGGGGGGTTTGAATTGTGGTAAACTTTTCGTTTTAAACCCCTTATAAAAAAAACTTCTTTTGATAAAACTAAACTCGTTCTAATTTTATGAACTACTTAAAATCAAACTTATAACGTGTTTGGAAAACTCGTGTTGAATGCTAAATTTGAAAAACACGATTGAGAGAGAGAGAGAGTTGACACAACGATTTTTATACTGGTTCACCCTAAACCGTGGGTTACGTCCAGTCCTCAGATGTCTTTATGAGATTTCACTATTTCTCGAACTTTACAAGTATTCTTTTACTCTGAGCCTCTTCAGGTCTCTTTACAGCCAGTATTCTTTTACTCTTAGCCTCCTCAGGCTATCTGTATCACTTTCACACTTGAAAGGTGATATGAGCTTGTTACAGTAGAGTATCGCTCTAAAATGTTCGCACAAAATCTCAATAAGCACTAAGCTTTCTATTGTATGTGTTTTTGTAACTTTGTGTCACTATATGTGTGTGTGTCTCACTGTATATGTGTATCTATTTTTCAGTCTTCGACTTCGACTCATATTTATAGCCTTCATCTTCAACTGCTTCTTGAAAAACTGCTTCTAGAATCAAGAAACGGTTATTCAGTTGAGCTCTGTAACTAACTCAATCTGAAGTGTTTCTTAAGTTCATCCGTTTCTTTTCTTTTTCACGTCTTGCGTCTGAATTTTGCATGGCTTCCGTCTGCTTTCCAAAATAGCTTCCGTCTTCTTTTTTACTTTGGGTCCTTCCGTCTGCTTTTCAAAATTTGCTTCCGTCTGCTTTTTCTACTTAGCTTCCGTCTGCTTTTCAAAATTCGATTCCGTCTGCTTTTTCATTCGTCTTCTTTTTGTTTATCATCAAAATTATTATTCTTAAATTCATCTTGACTTAACAGTTTCGAAAGTACCAATATACGTTTGTGATCATTTTTATTGATGACATATTGGTGTACTCAAGCAGTTATAAGGAGTATGCAGAACACCTTCAGATAGTATTATAGGCCTTATAAGAGCACTAGTTGTATGCTAAACTCAGTAAGTGTCAGTTTTGGCTGGATAGGGTTGCTTTCTTGGGTCAAGTCGTCTCAGTTGAAGAACTTAGTATGGATCCACAAAAGATTGAAGTTGTTAGTAATTGGAGACCTCTTACCACTATGACTGAAGTCAGGTGTTTCCCTAGATTGGTAGGCTATTATAGTAAATTTGTTGAAGGATTTTCCAAAATAGCAACCCCACTGAACAATTTGACATGAAAAGAGGAGAAGTTTGTGTGGTTAGATGCTTGTCAATGAAGTTACGATGAATTGAAAGAAAAACTGATGACAACTCTTGTACTCATATTATTTACAGGAAGTGATGAATTTGTAGTATATAGTGATGCCTTGAGATATGGTTAAGGTGTGCTCTCATGCAGAATGATAAGGTTGTAACCTATGCTTCTAGGCAATTAAAGATGCATAAGCAGAACTACCCAACCCACGATTTAAAATTAGCAGCAATAGTTTTTACGTCGAGAATTTAGAGGCATTACTTGTATGGTGTTCCCTAGAAGATTTTCTCGGATCACAAGAGTCTGAAATATTTGTTCACTTAGAAGGAACTAAACATGAGGCAGAGGAGGTGGTTTGTTGGACCCCGATTTTTCAGTGGAATTGAGGAATAAGAAATGATATAAAAAACAGTGTTTTATATATGCATTGTGTAATGGAAGTATTTATGCTTTAAGGAAATTATGAGAAAAGAATTATGAGTTTTCGATGTTTCTTGACAATTGTGGAGATTTGATGGATTATGAGAGTAAAGTGAATGAGTTGATTGAATTGGAAGTTGAAATTAAGAAATAAAGAGTGAAAGTGTGAAAAGTTGTTAAATTAGAAAAGTTTGACTTTTTGGGGTTAAAAGTTGACTTTTTGATTTAGTCCAAATTTGAGAAAAAGATCTGCATGAAACTTGTAGCTCCTGTCAAGAGCTTTTTGTATCCATTAAGTTTGATATTTTTTGATATCATAAGTGAGAGTTATGATCAGTCAAAGTTAAGTATTATTTTCGCTTGGAGTTTGACTTTTTGGAGATAAAGTTGACTTTTTGATTTAGGCAAAATTGGAGAAAATGAACTTCTTGAGATTTGTATTGTTTGCTAAAATCTTTCTGTGGCCATAAAGTATGCAATTTTTTGATGTCGGGATTGAGAGTTATGATCGACGGAAATTTGGAAGTCGTTTAGGAAGAATTGATAAGGACCGAAACTTTGATGAGATTTTTGACCCCTTTAGAGATGGAATTGATTTTTCCGGTCTTCAGGAAAGTTGTAGAACTTCCTTTGATATTTCTATTGACATCAAATTTGTTAAATTCCTAGTTCGGGATCAAGAGTTACGATTTTTGAAAAATTCGATTATATATGTATAATTGAAGTTCTGTTCTTTAGTTTTTGATCCGACCCTTTTGTAACTTTTGCTTATAATTCCTTCGTCCGACATCCGATTGATTTGATTTTTGAAGCGTTGGATTCCTAAGACAATTAATTTCATTTTCGTAAAGAATTATGAATTTTAGGAGATTGAATTGAAGGTGATTGATTTTAATCCATTGAGTTGAGAAAGTTTCTGAACATGGTTCGGTACTTTGTGAAATTCGGGAGCGGTGGAGCTCCGATTGGGTTGATTCTTGAGGCCAAATAAAATTGAGATATGGGGCTACCAATCTTGTGAAAGACTTGAATTTTAATTTAGTCCCTAAGGTTGTTAATTTTGGAGTCAAAGTTGGGTTAATGTTCATTCTCGGATTTTGTACAGGTCCGATACGAAAAATGGTGGAGAAAATGGTAAGAGAGAGAAAGTTGCAAGTTTTGAATTTTTGATGAGTTTTATGGTTGATTTGGTTTGGAATGGATATAGATTGAGTTTTCCTATGATTAATTGAAGTGTTTATGTTAAGATGATGTTTAATTTTGGATTTGATGAATTGGGGTTTTTGCCCACATTTTGGAGATTTGGGGATTTTTGGATTTTGTGCTTTAGATAGCTTGGATTAATGATGAATTTGATATTTCTTAAGTCAATTTTGAAGACTATGTGATTTATGATATTGAATTTGGGTTAATTGGTTTAAGTATTTTTCAATTGGAAGAAGAAAAGATGAAAAGATTCAATCGATGATTGGGACAAGCTTCTAGCATCAATTCGAGGTGGGTAATGTATTTATATCTCGAATTATAAGCTTTGGGTGCGTTCTTTAGGAATTAAGAAAGTGAATGGGCTTTTATTTATTGTTTTCGGAAATGTTGTTTTGACTATTTTGATGAGCTAAAATGATTGTTTGTTTGTTTTTGGAAAATCTAGAAGAAAAATGTTTTGGAAGTTTATTGTCTATATACTTTCGAATTTTTATTGTTTCTGTATGATTTTGATAAATTGATAGAATTTCTGAAGTTAATAAATGAATTGTTAAATTATGAAAAATGTTGCATTCTTTGATATTTGACAATTGAGAAATTTTTGGGTTTGAATGATTAAAGTTAATGCTTTAAAATTTTATAAAATTATCATTTATGAAAGTGTTTGAAAAACTATGATTTTCGAAAGCTTCTGAAATTGTTATAAAAATATCGTTTATAAAAGTGTTTGAAAATTTTATGATTTCCGAATAGTTTCGAAATTTGTGATAAAAGATTGGTTTTGTAAATGTCTGAAGAATTATGATTTCCGAATACCTTTCGAAGTATTTATAAAGAAAAATTTAGATTTCCGAATGCTTTTGAATTTGCTATAAAAATATTGCTTATGAAAATGATTGAAAGATTATGATTTTTAAATGTTTTTGAAATTGGTATAAAAATATTGTTATAAAAAGGTTTGAAAAAAATTATAACATAAAGCTTATGTAAAAGTATGAAAATTTAGGATTTCCAAATACTTGTGGAATTACTTATAAAATAGTGTTGATGAAAATGTTTGAGAAATTTGGGATTTTCGAATACTTTCGTAATTGGTTATAAAAGTGTTTAAAAAGATTATGATTTCTGAAATTGTTTATCAAAGTGTTTGCAAAGTCTATAATTTCCGAAATTGTTTATACAAGTGTTTGAAAATGTTCAAGGCTTTTGGAAATTTCCGAATACCTTCGAAAGTGTTTATGAAATATAGTTTATGTAAAGGTGGGAGAAAGTTCGTGAGTTCTGAATATTTTTGTAAGTGTTTCAAAAATATTGTTTATAGAAATGTTTAAAACTGTATGATTTCAGAAGACTTTTGGATTTATTTATAAAATATGGTTTACGATACTGTTTGAAAACTATGATTTTTGTATGATTAAACTTCTTGTTTTTGGGAATAATTTAGAAAATTTTGTATATGTTCAGTGATTTAAGAAATGTCAATTATCATTTTTTTAAATGTTGCAATTCTTTGATTTTGTACTGAATTGAGAAATTAATCAATGGTTAAATTCTTTGTTTCGAATAAGTGGATAAATTGTTCAAATTTCGGAAATTCTTTACGCTTGAGGGATTTTGTGACTTATGGACAATTGATGCATTTGTTTATTTATGAACAAATTTGAAAACTTGTGAAAAGTGTTGCATTTTATGTAGTTGTTCGATTAAAGAATTAACATGTGATTTCAGTTTGTTTTGTGAATTTTTATTATGGCAAAGATTGTTGCGTCCTTGAATGATCTCAATTACGTTATGTGTCTTCGATTGATTTGTGAATGTTGTTGTGTTGAAGGTGACATGATCATGAAAATTTGAATTTTCGAAATGTGTCTTCGGGCAATTTGGCTTTTTCGAGCATAAATATGTGTATTATGTGGGTTTGGTTAGGTCCCCTCTGTATGAGTCAGTGCACTGGTCTCCCTCTGATAGCCTTCTCCCGGCTGCCCGCTAGTGGCATAGGAGTTCCGATTTCAGACTCCCCTCTGTTCACGGCTGCACATGACCGCTATGCGGGAATGTGCAGTACGTCCTGTTAGGACCGAAACCAAAC
>JAOTAW010000001.1:10887016-10897641 GCA_025629945.1 Erythroxylum savannarum | reverse complement strand
AAACTTAGTTGAGTGGGTTCAAGAAATATGTTGATAATTTTGAAAAGAAAGTTAAATTCGAACGAACTGGCTCTGGGAAGAAGCGAAAGAAACCTTTGGATGAAGAAGAAAAGGTTCAAGCTTGGGAAAAATTTTCTATGAAACTTGTAACGGCCTGTGGACAAATAGGAGTATCATCTGGAATGATATTTTCATTTGTAGAAGGGGCTTTTGTTACTGCTCTCAGAAAAGGTGAGTGGATTTTGCTTGATGAGGTCAACTTGGCTCCTCCTGAGACCTTGCAGAGACTTATTGGTGTTCTTGAAGGAGAGTTTGGATCACTTTGTTTGCCTGAAAGAGGGGATGCCAGTCATATACCTCGACATCCTAATTTCCGGATATTTGCCTGTATGAACCCTGCAACTGATGCTGGGAAGCGGGACTTGCCTCATTCTTTACGAAGTAGATTTACAGAGTACTTTGTTCATGATTTCTTGGATAGAGAAGACTTGAGGTTATTTATTAGGAAGTTTATGGAGGAATGCCAGTCTGATAGAAGACTGGAGGAGAACATGCTTGACTTCTATGAATCTGCCAAAAGGATTTCTGAAGAAAGGTTACAAGATGGAGCTAATCAGAAGCCACAATACAGTTTAAGGTCTTTATACCGTGCACTTGAATATATCAATAAGGGAAAAGCGAAATTTGGATTACAGAAAGCAATTTATGATGGGTTCTCCATGTTTTTCCTCAATTTGTTGGATAGGTCAAGTGCCAAGATAATGAAAAAGATGATCATACATACGTTGTTAAGGGGGAAAAAGCCTCCAACTGTACCTATTGATTATTATTTGACGGTTAAAGCAAGCTCCATGTCTGGTGATTTCTTGGAGAATTATGTACTGACAAAGAGTGTTACCAAACAACTTGAGAACTTGGCACGTGCTGTTTTTATCAAGAGATACCCTGTTCTCTTGCAGGGTCCAACTTCCAGTGGGAAAACTAGCCTTGTTCAGTATCTTGCTGCAAGAACTGGTCATGAATTTGTACGCATAAATAACCATGAGCATACTGATTTACAGGAGTATTTGGGTTCTTATATTTCTGATGTTCATGGAAAGCTCATATTTCACGAGGGTGTATTGGTTCGGGCTGTTCGGAATGGTTATTGGATAGTTTTAGATGAGCTAAATCTCGCTCCATCTGATGTGTTGGAGGCAATGAACCGATTGCTAGACGACAATAGAGAACTCTACGTACCTGAACTTCGTGAAACCATTAGAGCACATCCAAATTTTATGCTTTTTGCCACTCAAAATCCCCCAAATATTTATGGTGGCCGTAAAATACTTTCTCGAGCATTTCGGAACCGATTTATGGAGATTCATGTGGATGAAATCCCAGAAAATGAGTTGATCACAATAATAGAAAAAAGAGGTAAAATTCCTGGAAGCCGTGCTAAGTTGATGGTTGAAGTCATGAAGGAGTTGCAATTGCTGAGGCAGAGTAGCAAAGTATTTGCTGGAAAACATGGATTTATAACTCCTAGAGATTTGTTTCGTTGGGCTAATCGTTTGAGAACCTTTGGATATTCGAAAGAAGTTATGGCTGAACATGGCTACTATCTTCTAGCAGACAGGCTGCGAGATGAAAGAGAGAGAAGTGTAGTACAAGAAGTTTTGGAAAAGGTTCTCCGTGTGAAGATTGCCAATGATGACTTGTACAAGGTACTTTAACCTTGTTAATTGAGTTTGCATTTGCTGTTTACAAAGTATCTTGGTATATTTTTCCTTTTAAATATAGGTTTATTGCATGTTACATTTGCATTAAACATTTGTTTGAACCTTTCGATGGGTTGATTCAAGTGTGAATATCAGTTTTATCATTTGGTATTCAATCTACATGGTAGTAATTGAAACAGAAGTAGATGCATACCAAACATCTGCCTTTCTCATCTGCCTTTCATCTGGTTAGTGAATTAGTGTATCATTGATGAGCATTCTCAAAAGGAAAAAAATTTGATTGACCTCCATAAAAGAATTTGAATGTCACTTGATCTCTTGAATTACTTGAATATATCAAAAGGACAAAACGGATTAACATTGGGGATCAATAGTGATAACATAGGCAACCAAATAGTGGCTTTTTTTTTTTTTTGGAGAAATAACCAAGTAGTTGTTTAATTATCTCTTTATCTTTTGAATATCTTGACTAGGAAGAATATGTCAAAATGACAAAATGGATTAACACTGGGGACCAAATAGTTTATATTGATAACATAGGCAACTGAGTAGTGGTGTGAGATACGTAGTTATTGGAAATATATCAAGTATTTATGTCATTGTTTGTAGATAATTTAGAAATTCGGATTTTCTTTTGGTCCTGCATTTGAAAGTGTCTATAATAGGATTTGCATGTTGATGGCATTAGCTTTTTGTGCTTTACAGGCACTAGCATTATTGTCTACCGATCATGTTGATATCTATTGCTCCTGTTCATAATGTGTTCTTCTTTATTTCATTTGACTAGCATTGTGATATGTTCTCTTTATTGTGGGTGTTGCGAGAGATTGTAGGTTACTTATTGTATGTTGTTCTTCCTTATTTCATTTGACTAGCGTTGTGATATATTCTCTTTATTGTGGGTGTTGTGAGAGATTGTAGGTTACTTATTGCATGTTGTTTGTCTATCTCTCCAAAGGGCTGTCTTGTGCTTGTCCTACTTCTCAGCAATGCCATTCTATTGTTGCACCTTGTTTAAAGGTGCAATATGGTCGTTTTGTCATTGATATCATATTTATGTTCTTTCAATCTTCCCTATCTTGATCAGGGAGCAGTAGAGCTGGACCCAAAATCAGTTGGAAAGGACATTGACAGTTTTGGAGAGTATGAAACCTCTAGATTTTTCGCCAGTCATGAATTTATATTTTTCTTCGAATTTTATTAACTGAAGTATGTGGTTCTTGCAGTGTGATGTTGACTAGAAGTATGAGAAGATTGTACTTTCTTGTGAAGTGCTGTTATGAGTTACGTGAGCCTGTTCTACTAGTTGGTGAAACTGGTGGTGGGAAGACTACTGTCTGTCAACTATTGAGTAGATCATTGGGAGCGAGGTTGCATATATTGAATTGTCACCAGTACACAGAAACATCAGACTTCCTTGGGGTTTGTGTTCCATATTGTTGATACCCTTTGTTGCTTTTGTTCTTTGATCATTGGTTGTTTTAATCCCATTGGAAGCATTTTTTGTCATTCAAATTAATCTTGACCTGCTTGACAGGGGTTCTATCCTATCAGAGAGAGATCAAGATTAATGTCTGAATTTGAGGATATAACTGAGAAATTAATGCTGTCAAAGGCCTCAAGCATCTTCTCTGAGGGCATGGTGGGCAAGTGTTATTCATGCTATATCTTATTTTAGCATCTATATAATGTATAAGATGGCATCACATGCATTCTTTGGATGCAGAAAATTTCTCCCGACATTCGTCAAGCTCCTGCTACTCTTGATCAACTTGCATCTGTGATAACTTCATATAGACAAGGCTGGATTTCATGTCCTGATTTTACTGCCAGGGATCTTGATTGGCTTGAACAGATGAAATTAAAACTGACTGAGTTGCATCAGAAATGGCAGGCAATTTTTATGTGGCAGGATGGCCCTCTTGTGCAAGCAATGAAAGAAGGTGATCTGTTTCTTGTGGACGAAATTTCATTAGCTGATGACAGTGTGCTGGAGAGACTAAATAGTGTCTTGGAGCCTGAAAGAAAACTGGTCAGAATCCTCCTATCAATTTGTTCCTAGTTGCTTCAGTGACAGTGATTTATCAGTTAATTACTATCCAACAGTGGAAAAATCTTTTCCAATTACTTCAAATCATTATTGCAGAGTTCATCAATACTTTTTATGACTTCAAATCATATTGTAGATTTTGACAGTTAATCTGGCATGAATCCTCCTGGGCTTAATTTATTCGTAGGTTTTTACGGGACTGGTACTGCAAGGCATATGTTTTGATATACTTGATGTTTATTCACTGTAAATAATATATTACAGTGGCAGCTGTTCAATTTGCTATATTATTTAGTGGAATCAGAGACTTCAGCATTCAGCATTTTCTTCATTTATGAACTTTGATGTTTGTGTTATTTTCAGGCCTTGGCAGAGAAAGGAGGTTCTGTAATGGAAGAAATTACTGCTCATGAAAACTTTTTTGTGCTTTCAACGATGAATCCTGGTGGTGATTATGGCAAAAAGGAGTTATCTCCAGCTCTCCGTAACCGTTTTACTGAGATTTGGGTCCCTCCTGTTAGTGACATTGATGAACTTAGAGACATTGCTAAAAAGAGGTTTGTCTATTTGAAAACCACTGAGGAGTGCATAGAGAAGTTAACCGAATATTTTGTACCTGAATTTTTCTATTTCGTTTCATTTTTGATCTTCAGGTTCCAAAGTCCAGAACTGTCATACATTGTGGATTCACTGCTAAAATTCTGGGAGGTACGTTATCTTTAAATCCTTGATCTGAAAAGATTATAAACTTTCTAATCTTCAGTTCAGACAATATTGCTTGACAATATTTTATTCTGGTTCAAATATGTAACCTTGGTCAGATCTCAAAATTGCTACTGCATATGATATACAGGCTGAGAGCCTGATTTTAAATTATGTAGTTCAGATAGTCTTGTAGCTGAGCTTTTTCTTTCCCTTTTTAATTTCAAAGGAACAATTTAGTTACTTTTCTGTCAATATTTCCATTTTTCACTACAGTGGTTCAACCAACTACAGACGGGGAAAATGCTTACTGTGAGGGATCTGCTATCATGGATTGAATTTATTAATGTGACCAAAGGAAGTTTGGGAATTGATGATGCTTTCCTTCATGGCCTTTTCCTTGTTATGCTTGATGGGCTGAGTCTAGGTAATCCCTGCTATATTTACAGATGTAATTGTTTGAATTTGCTTGTTAAGGACTATATCTCAAATTATGGAAGGTACTAAATTTTAGTATCACCCTGAGTTTATTGCAATTGGTTCTTGTTTTCGTGATTGTTTTGGATTAAAAGACATGATAGATAAGGGTAGAAAAGAGGAGCTTAACAGAATGACTGGTAATAGTTGCTTACCTATAACTAGGGATTCATTTGATACAATAACTTCTTCTTTGAAGTCTTCCTCTTGATTGGAGGCATAAATTATATGGTTTTCATTTGTCAAATGAAAAAAGAAACTGATTCCCCTGAAAGCCCGAGTGAATTTGTGATCACTAGACCTAGCTCATAATTGGCATGTTCTTTATTTAATTATACCTGTAACAAAATCATAGCTCATTTATATATATATTTTTTCTTTCATGAAATACTGGATTAGTGGGGAATATGTTTCAGCTTACTTATAGGTTTAGCTATATGTAAAAACCACCTATTGTAGAAGTGGTTTGAAACTATCCATCTCACATGAAGTATGATCCACCTGTGCCCTACCTTTGCGGTACATCTAACTACTTGCTTCTTACAATAGTGTGTAAGTTTCACCTGTTGATTGATACTAGTTTCTGTTTTACCTTTTTTTTTATTTGGTTCGACCTCAAGTTTTGCTCCTCCAAGTGCCCCTATTGCATCCAGCGTTAACTTGTTTCATATTTGGCTGTAATTACTCATCTGTTGTATGTGACTTTCAGGTACCGGAATTTCTACAAGGGATGCTTTGCTGCTGAGGAAGGAAAGTTTCTCTTTTCTTTTAAAGAAACTTAAGGTGTGGTATTGGGCTTCTTTGTTTTAGTTGTGCTTGACTCTGGTGTAACTGTATAGAGCTGAAGTTCTTATCTCCATATTTGGGTTTGTTTTGCATCATAGCTTGCCTCTCTCCTATCCTTGATGC
The DNA here is from genome assembly GCA_025629945.1 of Erythroxylum savannarum. Lineage (NCBI taxonomy): Eukaryota > Viridiplantae > Streptophyta > Magnoliopsida > Malpighiales > Erythroxylaceae > Erythroxylum > Erythroxylum savannarum. Next base: position 10,891,782 of record JAOTAW010000001.1, on the reverse strand, counting down.
AGTTACCATGGGACGGTTTCTATATTTTCTCTCTATTTCTTGGCCTTGAAATTGAAGTTTTACTAGGTATCGAGGGAAGCTTCCATCTATAGTACAATAAGCTGCTAATTCTAGCTTAGAATGTTGTGTCTTATAGTATATGGCTTCTTCATTTGGTATGCCGAGAAAAATATCCGAACAGGAAATATAAGTAAATATGAAATCTTTCTGTATTCTACTTCTTGTTTTTGGTATTTAGATTAATGCTATATTGGTAAACCAATCTGTGATCTTTTCTGCAAAATGGAAACTGTTAAGGATTTTTCTATTCTTGTTGCAGCTGGATCATACCCAATATCGTATGGAGGATTATGGCTGGGAAGATCATGGATCATCTACAGATAACTCATTGAATACTGATATGCTACATGACAAACTCTTTGGCATCCATCCATTTTATATTGAAAAAGGTAGTTTGTTAATCACCTCTCTTCTTATTAACAGTGTTACCGCGATGTGTTCATGATTTTGGAGTTTTCACTTGCAGGCATGATATTTAACTATAGTATCATGTACTCATTTCCCAACTAGTGATCTGTCTGGGAAAATAGTTTTAATGTACTGTTGCATCATAATAATCAGCATTGCTGTATACATATTTTATTCAACGTTGTCTTCTTCTTATTGGTTTAACATATCTAGGTTTGAAAGAGTGTGAGGCTAGGGGATTTGAATTTTTGGCACCGACTACACGTCGAAATGCTCTACGAGTACTGCGAGCAATGCAGCTTGCAAAGCCAGGTATGCCTTGTCCTCTAATTCGCATCATCATAACCACCCACCTATAAAATGTAACATTAACAGATGCAATGAAAATTGACTTCATCCATACTCTTCTGTTTGGTGTTTCATCATGTTTACAGTGTTTGATTCTTGATGCTTGCAGTTTTACTGGAAGGCAGCCCTGGGGTAGGTAAAACAAGTTTAGTTAGTGCCCTGGGCAAGTATTCTGGTCATAAAGTTGTGCGCATAAACTTATCTGAGCAGGTTTGCAGTCTCTTGTTCCCTTTCCTTTCAAGTATAACCTATATGTTTCTTGTTTTCCTGCATTCAGCAAAATGTTCTTTGATGTAGACTGACTTGATGGATTTGCTGGGGTCAGACCTACCATTAGAGAGTGAGGAAGGAATGAAATTTGTCTGGTCTGATGGAATCTTGCTGCAGGTAACATTCTGTACCTTAAAGCTTTTGTCATGCTAATAGTTAGGATTGTTATTAAACTAATATTGCAACATTTTGGCAGGCATTAAAGGAGGGTTCTTGGGTTTTGCTAGATGAGCTCAATCTAGCTCCGCAATCTGTGTTGGAGGTATTGGCTGAATAACTTCTAGATCTTTTCTGCGTCTTCTGCGAATTAGTTCCCCTTCACATGTTCTATGTTCATGTTAATGCTTGTTTGTAATAATTTTTTTAATCAGGGTTTGAATTCTATATTGGATCACCGTGCTGAGGTGTTTATTCCAGAGCTTGGCCTTACATATAAATGCCCATCATCTTTTAGAGTCTTTGCATGTCAGAATCCATTTTCCCAAGGTGGGGGTCGGAAAGGTCTTCCCCGTTCCTTTCTCAACCGTTTCACAAAGGTTGGTATGGAAGATTTTTGATCAATTTGTGATATCTAAAATGTAAAACTTGATGATGGATGTACAAGTTTACAGTTGTCTTATCAGTTATTGTTGGTTTCAGGTGTATGTAGATGAATTATCTGAAAATGATTACCTTTTCATTTGTCGCTTTCTTTACCCTGCAATCCCTAGACCTCTACTATCTAAGCTTATATTTTTCAACAAAAGATTACACGAAGATACCATGTTATACCACAAGTTTGCTCAGAGTGGCTCCCCTTGGGAATTTAATTTGCGTGATGTGATCCGTTCATGTCACATCATTCAAGGTACAAATTTATTCTTTTTTTTTTTGATAAATTACAAATTTATTCTTTATGTCAGTTTCTTCAACTTCTTTTGTCATGGTGTTCTTATGGTGGTTAATTGCTGCTTTTCTATTTTTTGACCTTATTCAATGTAGAAGCTCCTGCTATGTCAAAGGTTGATTCCTTTGTCAATGTGCTCTATGTACAAAGAATGCGTACTGTAGCAGACCGCAATGAAGTTGCACAGCTTTACGAACAGGTTTTTGGGGAGAAGCTGTTCATAAATCCTCACCCACGGGTGCAACTAAATCCTGAATATTTTACCGTGGGGATGACTGCAATTAAAAGAAATTCTTTCCAATCATCGAAATTTGTGAACAGCCCTCTGCATATTACGCCTGACATTCGATGCACTTTAGAAGCTGTTATGCATTGTGTACAACATCAATGGATGTGCATCTTGGTTGGCCCATCATCTTCTGGAAAGACATCATTGATCAGATTGTTGGCTCAACTCACAGGCAATTCACTTAATGAATTAAACCTTTCGTCTGCTACTGACATATCCGAGTTGCTAGGAAGCTTTGAGCAGTATAACACCTACCGTAATTTCAGGGCTGTAGTTGCACAAGTTGAGCAGTATATTAATGAATACCGCGGTTTGTGGTTGCAATCTGCAAAGGCAGCATTAACTAATGGAAAGAATGAGATAATAACGAGATGGCTTAGTTTCTTGTCTAGTGTGTATCCTTTCTTTGTGGAAAACTCTACTTTTGACCTTAAAAACGGGGGAAGAATTGGTGACTCTCTTAGTTTGTTAATTGAGATCATTGAAGGACTAAAGTTGGATGTGGCAACCCATGGCCTACCTGTTTCTTGGTCAAGTGGAGAAGTGAGCAGAACCATGAAAACAATTTTGAAGTTGCAAGTTGATCAGCAAAAACAGTCAGTTCCTGCGAAGTTTGAATGGGTTACAGGATCACTTATCAAAGCAATCGAGAATGGGGAATGGGTGGTTCTGAAGAATGCAAATCTCTGTAGTCCCACGGTAATTTGTAAGCCAATAAGTTATTTACTTCTAGAATTTGATGTTAATGTTTTCATCATCTTATTTTTGCTTTCTTTGATTTTTTAAAGGTTCTTGATAGAATCAACTCATTGGTGGAATCTAGTGGATCGATTACAATAAATGAGCGTGGTATTGTTGATGGGGCCCCAATGGTTGTACATCCACATTCTAATTTTCGGATATTCCTTACAGTTAATCCATCATATGGTGAAGTGTCTCGTGCAATGCGAAATAGGGGAGTAGAAATTTTTATGATGCAGCCATACTGGTTAGTTGATGAAGAACGTGACTTTAGCTGGACCAAGCAAGAACTGAGGGATGCAAAACAATTTCTGGTGTTATCTGGTGTCCCTTTTGCTAAATTAGTTGATTCAATGGCCAAAGCCCATGTGCATACTAGAAATGAAGGTCTAAAACTCAACACGCAAGTCACGTACCTTGAACTGACACGTTGGGTTCAATTATTCCAACAGCTTCTTGTTAATGGCCATCAACCTTTTTGGAGCCTCCAAACCAGTTGGGAGCATACATATCTATCTTCATTTGGTGAGGCTGAGGGGCAGGATATCATCAATCATGCAAAAGTTAAGTACCTATCAAAAGCTACATTATCAAACTTGGAGTTTCACATGGAATTTCCTTTGTACATGGCCGGGGGATGGCCAGTTCCATTGAAGGTGAGGGATTTCACATGTTACTCTAGGGAAACTTCTATCAAACAGAATTGTATGTACTTGGAGTACCTTGTGGCTCTGTGTGAATTGGGAGAATCATGGAGCAGGGGCAACAAGAGCCTAAGTTTGTTTTCTACTGCCCATGCTGAAACCAGCTTGATTGACACGGGGATGGTTTCTGAACTCATGTTTCCAAAGGCTTCAGAATGGAAGATTTCTAATTTTTTTGAGGACACAGAATTTGATTTGAAGTCAATGAAAAAGATGATATGTTTTGCTGCCAACTGGGCAATTGAGCAGGCAACTGTGTGTGATTATAAGCTTTATCTTCTCCGCTTAAGCTGGCTCGGTTCAAAATTTCAGTGTCTCAATCATTTTTTGACTTCTTTTTGTTGCTTCCTAGAGCAGGAAATTAATCATCCCATCTGGAAATGCATTTTTCACTGCCACAGCGAGCTTTTACTGCTTCTTGGTGTCGATGTGAACATGCAACCAATACCACTGCTTTCACTTGATTTGGTTAATTTTACTGCATCGAGCAACATGGAAAAGACTTATAGTAAGCTTCTCCACAATGCTATAGAATGCATAGGCCTTCTGAGGCTTTCTATTCAGCAGTGGAATGTGCAAACCAGATACAGTTTTACTTATGAAACTCGACGTTTCAAGCCAGTCTTGGATTCTCTGCAAGAGCTGGAGATGGAGATTATGGATATACTTGTCGAATCTCCATCCTTTGATATGCTACTCAAACTCTATAAAGACCTTCTGGAAGATCATTTAGTTTTCTGGGATGCTTTTACCTCATTGCATTTCGAATTTTTGCTGATTTCTTGGCGTTCTTTGGAAAATGACATCTCAAAGTTGTGTGAATTCTGTCCAAGAGCTGCTAGAAGTGTGTTGCTGGTAAGCTCAAAAATGATCTCAGGGTTTATCAACTTCTGCTCCCTCAAGCCTAAATAGCTTATGTTTTTGGTACAGATGGCAAGTCAAAATCTTGATGAAGTCTTCAATCAACGTCCAGACCTGCCCTTGATATGGATTTATGGTGGTCATCCAATTTTACCTTCTTCTGAAAAATTGTATTATAAACAGCAAGAACTTTTGGAGC
>JAOTAW010000001.1:10872674-10886916 GCA_025629945.1 Erythroxylum savannarum | reverse complement strand
GGAGCTATGTGAGACAATTTGGCCTACTAGGACAAGTCGATTTAAGCAGAGTATGACATCAGTGCACACTGGTTCCATCATTACTTTTGAGTTAGTGCATTCCTTCATTTATGTTCTTCTCTTGAACTAATTTCTGTTAAAAATGTTTTCTGACAGTTGATGATCATTTTATTGAGGTTGCTGCTTCTTTGAATCCTGAGCTTCGGTTTCTTGCCGTGCAAGGTAGAATCTACTCATTCATAAAGTTACCTGCTTGTTTAACTATTTAATATATACTACACCACTGATTCACATACTGGTTGGGTTGAGTCGAATGTAATGCATCTTTTTAATAAAACACGAAGCCAGTATCTGTGGATTTGCATTGGATTGTTTGGTCAAATTGAAATCTAGTACGTGGTGCTAACTTGCAGTTCATATTTACTTGGTCGTTGTTTGGAAAGAAGAATATGGGATAGTGGTGATCTTTTCTGAACTTTTATCCAAACCTATTGGCATATTCATATGAAAAACTAGAATATTAGCTTATGTGCTATAGCCTTGCCTGCTCTCAGTAGTGTGAAATTTTGAAACTTCATTCATTTGTTTTAATCAAGTATAACTTTCTAAGTTCATTATCAGTCTCCCTATGAATCTTCTAACATGGTTTTCTTTGTAGGAATTTGCATGTCATCATATATTATTAGTAACTGTGATGAAGATGCTGACCAAGTTGTACAGCAGTTGGAGGAGATGACTCAGGTTTATTCCCTGACATTTTTCTATAAATGATCTGTTTTCTTTATCTTTTCTGATACTGAAGTTGATGGTATTTGATTATCTCAGATGCTGTTGGAAAGATTTAGTCATGAAAAGCACAAATTGAAGGCAAAGCTGCAATCTCATGATCATGCTGTTTTTGAGGAGAATATAACTTCTTGTTGTGATTTCAACCTGGAATTATTGTCCACATGTTCTGGCTTCTTTAGCTGGCAAGAGACAGTGTCTATCGTTGTTCACACCAGTCTTTTCCTAGACATGGAGTTACTTCAAAAACTTTCTTCTATTGTTTTGGTAGATCCCAGAGGATCGAGGCAGGTAAGATCAATGGCTTAATTTCTTTTATCTGCCGCATTTTTTTCCTCCCTTGGTGGCTATCAACTTTATTTAGGAAATAATTTTTATTTTTTCTTTTCTGTAAGGTAGCCAGTAAATAACTTCAGAGGCAGCACTGCTCTTGTTTTCATTTAGTTGTTCTGGAAATTCCTTGAGCTTTCTGTTTTTCACATTGATATGATTTTGTCTGAAACGCTGAGGGCCCTTTTGAACTGGGTAAATAACCTATGTGAGGTTTCATCTTGGATAAAATGCATGCTGTGCTGGCCTACAATAGTTTCTGAAATTGTTATTGGCTTTTAGACAACATCCTTGGATACTGTGTTGTGGAGCTTACATACGTTAAAGTTGGATATTATGTTGCCTTCTATCTTTGGAATAATATTTTAATAGTTAGATATGCGTGTTTCATAGATAGCTGGCAAAGTTTATAATATGCTTATTCCTTAAATTTTACTTCTTTTTGGTGATTAATGTAGTTGTCTCTTGTTACTGTTAGGCAATGGGTGTTGTACTGAACATGCTGGAGTGTGCTTTGAAGTACCCGTTGGCCTTTTCAACAAGGCCTCCTCAAAACTTTATTCCTCATCAAAAGATCTTGTGGACACTTGATGCATGGACATCAGTTGATGCGGGTTAGTGGAATTTTATCTTAGACATTCCCATGCATTTTTTTCTTATAAACTGAATTTAAGTTCTCTGTTACTTTTCAGCGAATGGAAAAATCACCAATTGCATTCTTGAGATGTGGTCAAGCTGGCATTTATCTTTGTGGGACTACTGTCCTGATTTTGTGAAGGTATCGACAGTAGCAATTGATATTTTAATAGTGATTTAGGAGGAATCTTACACCGTGGGCTGCTCATTGGCTTGCAGAAATGGTCTCTCAATGATGTTCATGATTTTCCACACCCTGCTATGCTCATTCAACCTGTTGGAGCAGCATCTGTCATCCATATACTGTAAGAGACCTCATTTATATGATGATAAATAGTTGCGAAATACTTCATGCTGTGAATCTTTGCATATCGCCTTAATACAGGCTTTTGTACTGATTATACTTAAATATTTACTGTAGATTTGCTGGTAATTGTCTGAGGAGAATATATTGTTACTTTGTCTTAGTCCGATGGGATAAATTTACAGTTTTGGGTTTATGTTACAAGTTACAGATCTTTTCTCCTTAACATAATCAGATTGGAGAAATAATAACATCAATTTGATTCTGAATTATCCCTTACTTCATTGCAAGTTAAATGATGCCTCTCTTGTTAAAACTAGGTTGGCAACATATGCCCCTTTCTTCAGAAACTAGTTCTAGCAGAGGCATTTGAATAAGTTGTGTTTGTCATATCAATTGTTTCCGTGTTTTGCAGTTGCATTCTCTTCTCTTTTTACTCATTCTTTTTTTATTAGCAGGCAAGCTACATGTCCTATAAAGGACTATTCTGTGCATGCTTTGAAACTGAAAGTTGCTTCATGCAATTTCTGGCGAAGTTCTTTACAGGGCACAAAGTCACCTAGTTCTCTCTTATTTCTTGCTCGTGGTCTTTTTGAACAGGTAGCTTAGTCTCTATTACTTGGATTTTTTCTATCATTGTTATATTGATAGTAATTTGTTATGTTGGATCCTTCCAGATTATGTATGTCCATGAAAGGGCGTTCAGTTATGATAAGTTTGCGGAAGTCAAGTCTATCTTATTCTCCTTCCAAAAATATGCAGCTACCGTAAGCCCTTTCTAGAATTTCTTCTCAAGCATAACGTGTTCTTTTGGTGTGTTTGTGTGTGTTTGTGGTTTGAAGCTGTGATAGCCAAGTTGGTCATTAAGGTTTTGATGAGTGACTTAACAGCAGTTGATTCATTGCAAGTATAACAGAATAATTCCAATGTCATCTTTTTATGGCAATCAGATAGATGACATGAGGCGCTTGAGCTCACTAATTGAGTCATCAAGCCATCAAGGATTAAGTGCCTCACTTCATCATTTCATTGAGCCTGTGGTTAAGGATCTTTATCATCCCACCTCCTCCGCTGGTAATTAATGTCCCTGGTTTTTTCACTAAGGATATATTTTCATCTGATCTGAACAGCATTTACTAATATTTTTCTTTTATTTTGCATTCTTTATCCTGGCAGAAGAGTTTCAATTGAATATTGGCTATGCTTGGTTACGAATTGGTGGCTTGCGTTTTCATCTGTTGCTTTCTTGTGATGATTTGGATCCTGCGCTGAAATTCTCTTGCAAGAATTCTCAACTGAAAGAAAAGATTTCATCCCTTGAACTTGAAGTCAAGGTAGATTGCACTCCACTTTTTTCTAGATTCTTATTTAGTTAGAATTTAGATGCTTTTAATTCAACTGGAGGTTAATATATATTCCAGCTGAAAAAGATGTGCATCAAGTTTTTTGGATATTCTGTTCCAGCTACATAAATGTGCCACATCTATTTTCTATCCTTATGAAGTCATTTTATAGTAACAGATTCCTGATATGTATTTATCCATGCATTTATTAATTCTGATGTTTTCTTTCTAGGTGCGACAAGAATGTAACTATCTGGCTGGATGGTCTTCCTCAAAGACAGCTGATGAAAAGAAAGCAGATGCGTTGCAAAAGCTTAAAGCTGAGCATAGGAGGCTGCAGCAGAAGGTCTAAATTTTCTCTTTCCTGTATAATATTTAATGGAATATATATTGAATTGAAAAATAATATTGTTCAATGTTCAATTTGTTGACCACTGATAAATCAATAGAAAAATGCTTGCCATTAGATTGTCACTTATTTTGTAACTCGGAAAAAATTGATTAGTTGAAAATGGGATAAATATTTTGCATTTTGCAATTTAATACCAAACTTCACAACATCCAACTCTTTTATCAGGAACATTAAGTTTACTGGATCCTGTAGCAATAGTTTTTTATTTTGAAAAGATGTGCGCGAAAGATTTGCAAACCTTGTAAACTTCTGCATAATATTGGTTTTTTGTCGACCTTCTGCTGAATTTTATTTTCATATCTATTAATCTTGAACAAAAAAATGTGTACTAGTATGAAGGACATGATGATTAGTCTAAATAAATCATGCTAGGTCTTTTATGGCTCCCCTTTTCTTTGACCTTCATTCTTTAGACCACATAATCATTAAGATCACTTGTTGACAAGACATGCAGACCTGATTATACATTTTGAAGTATTTAATCTAATTTCCGCTAATTTTTCATTCTTCTAAATCAGATTCTGCTATTGTCGGATTAGTGAAAATCTATTATTTCCATTGTTCAGTTTGCGCTTAATCAATTCGCTGTTACATGATTTGTTTTGTTATCAGATGGTATTCCGTTCTGATCCTTCAAAATATAAAGCTCTAAGGAAAGAATGCAAGGAGTTCTATAAGTTGGTCATGGCAATACTGAATCTCATAAATGACATTGACGATATGGAGTCGCAACAGCTTGTTGACCAAGCATACAACTGGCAGGTATGTGTTTATGATGGCTGCAGCATACTCTGGAGATCCACTGCAGCATGTTTTTATATCATTTCTCCTTTTAATTTTCAGGAAACTGCAACCTGTTTTATCCATAGACTGTCAGATGAATATAAAGAATATATTGATGTTACTCAACCAGTTCAAGTTGCAGTGTATGAGATCAAATTAGGACTCTCCTTGCTTCTGACTGGTGCCTTGCAGAAAAAGTTTCTGAATCAGATTCAAGAACATAACTTGGATAAAGTCATGGTATCTCTCTCTCTTCTCCATTCCCAAAAGTTAAAAGAGGCGACTTTTATTTGATTAGACATGATCTGTTTGTTCTCATAGACTGACACAGAAATGTTACAGGAATCAATATATTCATTCATGAGGTTTCCTGGAGGATTTGCCTTTGATATCGTATCTTCTGATAGTATGAATAGTTCTACTGATTTCTTGGAGTTGGAAACAAGTTTGCTAGAAAAGCTGGTTTCTGTATCAGATGTCAATTCTGAAAAGGTGGCAACATCTCTACATATATTATTTGGACTCTCATAGTTCCTTTAACTGCTCATCTTTATAACCCTTTGAACCATATTCTCCTTAGATTGCTCTATTTTATGTCCAAAACGTTTTGATGGGAACCCCTTAGGTTTCTAGGATATGCCGTTTGTAATTCAGGTAATCTGAATGATTTGACAATGTGTTAGGTATCCTCACTGCATCTGAAAACTGTGCTTCACTCGAATGTGCTTGCTCACATTGCACGATACGTATCTGTTGTTCATAGGATCGATTGTGCTTCCTTCAAGGTGATATGATTGCTCTTTTTGAGTTGTATTGACAGAGTTCAATTGAGCAGTATCCTCTTACTGATGCTCCTGTGTATATTTGAACCAGATGATGTGTAAAATATTTGGTGAATTTGCTAGCACGTGGATGGGTATTAAAGCTAATATAAAAAGCAATGAAGGCCATGATGCTCAAGAATACAAGTTTAGGCCCCGTGCATTTGATATCAAGAGTGTTGTTGACATTGATATATCTTCACTTGGTAATTTGTTTAACAATGATAGTTTCACAGAGTGGCAAGAGTTGCTTCATGAAGAAGAATCTTCAGCACAGGTGACGTTTCAAATCTCTCTCACACATTCTCTCTCTCACTCTTTCTCCAAGTATAAGACTTTTTCTTCTTCTACTCAGATGGAAACCAGAGATGACTTTGAAAACTTAGGAGACTGGAATTTTTTTGAGGAACCATGCCTGAATGACATGATCAACATGCATAACCGGTTATTTGGCTCTTGTAATCTTGTCCAACATGTAAGTTCTCTACATTTTCCAGTATTCATTTGAATAGAATAGAGTGTTGTGGTTCATTGATTCTATGTTGTAAAAGTGTGATGATTTGTCACCAATCAGTTTCCATTTACTGTCTCTCTTGTGCACCTTAACTGTTCTGAGAGTTTCAGCATTAGAGCCAACTGTAATCCTCCCCTACCCTTTTGCATTCACAAGAGACAGGGGAAGTATACTGTGGAACTTTCCACAGTTTTGCATACACAATTGCACACATATGCAGATAGAAGTTGGAAATTTTGTGTCCATTTATGGTACTTTTCCTTTTTGTCTATGATTATATTATGGACAGCCTCAAAAGTTCCTTATGTCCGATTCTGAGAGGTTGCTTTTGTTCACCAACTCATATACCCTTGGTGGAGAAATGATTAAAGGTAATCAAAGGATGTAACCTTTTGATCCTAAAAATGTTCTGCTTTTCCTTTGAGGAGACACAGATATCACTTCTCCTCTTATTTATCCTCTTCCAGGTTTTAAAGGCCTGCATGCTTCGTCTTTGGATGCTAAACTTGTCCCAGAACATCTGTTCCGCCTCTGTTTGGAGTACAAACGCATTTTTGGTTTATCCAATGAGATAGCTTCAAAATACAATTTTTACAAGGTTCTTGGCTGATACTTTTTTTTATCTGTATAGGGACGTAATTTTGTTTGTAATCTCCTTTTTTTTTGACTTATTCCTTAAATTACATAGGGTTCAAATGCTCCAGTAATGGCTAAAATGGTGAAGTTACTTGCTACTATTCGACAGCGAATTCTTGTCCTTCTCAATGAGTGGGAAGATCATCCTGGTCTTCAGAAAATCATGGATGCAATTGAAATGCTTTTGGCTATTCCTCTGGATACACCTCTAGCCAAGGTTGTAATTATAGCTAATTCTTTTATTCTTTCTGGACCTTGTTTTATGAGCAGTTAACCATAAGGAAAGCATGAACTGAGGAGATGTTTGTTACATTTGATGTTCAGTAATAATTTGACATATTAGATTAGCTAAAATTTGACGCTATCTTGGAATGTGGAATGGGGCTGTCTAAGATTATTATTTTTATGTGGACCATCGCATGTAAAACTCGACCTACAGCTTCATTTTGGTCTAAAACCAGCGCATTGATCTCTCTGTCTAAGAATTATATGTATGCCTACTTTTTACAAGAACATTGGTGCTCTTTGTTTAAAGCTTCAATGTTGGCCACTGACGGTTGTTTATTTGATAAGGCTCTGTCTGGGTTGCAATTCCTACTTAATAGAGCCAGGGTACTACAGGAAGGTGTATCAAAATTCCCTCTATCAGGTGCATAACTTTGAATACTCAATATTGATGGATAAAACATTTTTAATTTGTTTTTGAAATTTGATAAAACATTTTTAATTATTTTGTTATAGCCCTTGATATTTTTATTTTTTACAATTTCTTGTTACAATTATATTTTTCCACTTAATTACATGTAGAGCTCTTGAAACCTGTTATTCCTCTGGTATGCTCATGGCAAAAGATGGAATTTGACTCTTGGCCAGCGCTGCTCGATGAGGTTCATTATCAATATGAGATCAATGCTGCCAAGGCAAGTCAAATTTTGTGTACATGTGAATGTCTTTTGGTTGTAAAATAGACCGGATAGTTAGCAATTGGAGAGATGAGTCTAATGGAAATGGCTTACGTGGAAGCTATCAAACAATACCTGGCTTTTTTCCTGCTAAAATAGCCTAAGAGAAGTGAATCCTTTCAGTGAAAACGTTTTCCTAAATATAGAGGGGAAACTCAATATTTGAATTGCTAAGTGTAATCCTGCTCTATAAAGCTCACCTTTAATAGTGGCTAATAAAAACAATACTTTCCTCTATTTCCTTGTTTCAATTGCTTATATCTGTTTGCTTTATTGCAGTTATGGTTTCCTCTATATTCAGTCTTGCATCACAGACAGTCTACTGATCTTGCTGCTTATGAGCAATCTACTGTTGAAAGGCACTCTCTGATCTCATGCAGTTTGAAATTTTAGTTTACTCTCTGCTCTCATGCAGTTTGAAATTTTAGTTTACCTTTTATTCAGGATTTTTTCCTTTTTTTCCTTATTTCATTTTTAATTCTACTGCCTTTGATGTTTCACACCTAATATAAGTGGATTTCACAGTTTAGAGGAGTTCATTCAAACTTCTAGCATCGGCGAATTGGGAAAACGCCTTCAGCTTCTTTTTGCTTTCCATGGTCAAATCAGTACAGGAAGATGCTTGGGAGTGGAAGCATTTACAAGGTAACATTGTACCTGTTCGTTCCTAGAAAAGCTTTGTCAATTTCATACATGGAAGACAGTCATCATCTCTATGCCTTTGCTGCTAGGTTAAGCAACCTATCAGTGTACTAATCATAATTTAATCATGCAGCCAGTGCCAGGAGATAAATCTGAAAATTTTATACAACACATTTGGATACTATGTGCAATTCTTGCCATTGTAAGGGCTCTGTGCAGTCATGGTTTTGTTTTGAGAAAATTTAGGTAGCTTTTCTTCTTATCCCGCATTTGTACGTTGTTCAGAGTATCACAGCACATTGAAGTTAACAGAAGAAATATTGAGAAGGAATTGACGGAAATGTTGAAGCTATGCCGATGGGAAAGAACTGAGGCTTTCTTGTCTGTTGAAAACTCAAAAAGGACCCGTCAAAAGCTAAAGAAACTGATTCAAAAGTACACTGTAAGTAAATTTCATGTACACATTTTCTTTTTATTTTTCTTGGGATTAGTTTCTTTTTAGTTCTAGTTTGTGCAAAATAAAAGAAGGGGTTTGATTGAACCCTAATTAATCAAATTTCAAGCCCTCTTTTTAATGTTTTATTGTTTTTTATCAATCCTAACATATTTTTACTGACTTCAGCATGTAAGCTGGCTTGTACAAGTGAATGTATAGTACCTTTTCTTGACTATTAATACCAGAATTATTAGCAAAGTGCTGTTTTGCTTTTATGCCTAGTAGATATGGAACTGCATTTCAGCATCACTGAGATGTAGATCATTGAATCAATGGGCCAAAGTTGATGCCAATTTGTTTGGAGGTTTCTTTATGATTATGCCTATTTTCCTTTTGTCTCCCTTAAAAAACTGTTGATATTTAACTAGATATTTGGCAGCAACTTTTGAACAAGAAAAATGGGAGATTGAAATAATTAGGTTGCTGCCTGATTTGAGCTTTTAACCCAAGGATACTTATTTTGTTTGCATACATTGCGCAGGTTCTCCTGCAACAGCCTGTAATGCTTATTTTTAATCAAGAAGTGGAACGGAAAGGAACATGTATTCACTCTCTGAGACTGCTTAACAGCTCAGAGAAGAATGTTGCGTTATTTGAAACTGTTAACAGGTTAGATTGTTTGTCAACATGGTATTATTGCATAATAATTGATTGTGTAGTCTATTTTAACTTGTCTTTAGTGCAGGTCTAAGTGGTTAGTTGATTGGAGTAGAAGGATGAAGCAAACTCAACTGAACTTGCATTCTGACAGGAACTTAGATTTGAGCTTTCTGGATAATGAAGGTTATCTTTTTCTTTGTTCTTAGCACATATCCCTCGTTTTTGAGATTTTATATTTGTGTCTATGTTATGAGCTTGATTATCAGAGCAGTCAGTGACTCACTATTTTGTGCAGAAGTTAGGACTATTAGGCAGCTGTCCTTGGCTTACCAATCTGCTTGCCTTTTACACGAGGAACGATGGGATGATGTGTGTCAGACTCTGGACAGAATTTTTAGGACTACCATAGAATGTGACAAGCTTTGGAAAGATACCAAAACAAATATAGGAAAGAAGAGGGCCTTTGCTGAACTTCTAAAGCTGTTAGAAAGCAGTGGGTTGCATAAGCACAAATTTGAAATTATGAAGGTAATAATAAATGTGACTTTTTGCATCCGAGTTTTATGTTTTAAGAATAAGACTAAGCTCTTCTTGATTTTTATGCTTGCAAATAGATATGCAACAATTCCAAGTGGTTGTTTGTTCAACCATCCTATGATTCAGAGCATTTGTTACTGACACAAAGTAGATTACTTCATGGCGCATCTGATGTATCAACTACCAATGAATTTCAATGTTTGCCCAATGAAGAAGCAGATAGTATCTGGATACATGCTAATGAATTTTATTTTAAAAGCTTAGCCAGTGCAAAGCATTTGCAATTGGTTTGTCTGAAACCCCACGAAGATATCACGTATGAACAGGTAACTAATAGGCTAGATTTTCACCGTTTGTGGTCAGCAGTTGATTGTTAATTTTATCCTTTGACAGCTTTCAACATTGTTGCTATTTTCTTTTTTATTTTATTGTTTGGATCTAATTGTCTATAAACTGCAGCCCCCTTTGTAAATAAGGTGCAATGTTAATATGGGGTTCAGCTGACAGCTGAATATCTCATACTTTTTGAAGACCTAATTGTTAATTAAGGGAGTGTTTGACCTATCTTTACTTTTTTATGTATAGGCTTGCAGGGCAATATCTTTTGTTAACCATCTCATAGATGTACAACAAACTCAACGTGCTTCTGCTTATGCTTTTGCTGAGCATCTGAAGTGTCTAAGGAAATGTGTAGCTGCTTTGGAAAATTCATATATGAGGTGTATTGGTAGTGATCAGAGCACAAGTATTGAGTGTTCTATTGCAAGAAATCAGAGCTACCTCTTTGAATGCTTGTGGAAACAGAAGGTTGCTTACGTGTTAAATAGTTGTAGGCCATGCATTCCATTTCATCTGACACTAACTTAATACTTCTTTCGCAGAAATTGTTTGATGGTTTAGCAGCCATGCTGTTTGAGGAAGCATTATTGCTTAAAACTGTGGAAAGCACCCATTTGACATCATGCCAAAATTTGAAGCTTGCAGCTGATCGTTTTCTTAAATTTGTTGAGAAATGTTCTCCAATCATACAAAAATCTAAGGTGCAAATTCTTTATCTTAACCAGTTTGTATTTAAAAATGCTAATGTTGCATTTTTCTTATAAAATTTCTTGCACAGGACTCTTTGGATAACTATCTTCTAGACCATGCCGATGCCATATCTGCTAGTGTCTCCCATCCATATGTTATCTCAGAACAAATGGAACAGTTAATGCTCAAAAACTTCCAAGTCATTATGGACTTTGAGGAGCAGCTCCTCGATTTCAGAAAGCAAGATTCTGATAGAAGCTTAGTCATAGAGGTTCTGCTTGGTCATTTTGGTGATGCATTCATGAAGGTATTTTTCACTTTGCATCCAATGCTTACAATTGACAGCAATGAGTTATTTCTCACAAATGGATTATAATACAGAAAAGTACGATCACAAGATCAACTTCTGATCTATTTGACTGAAAAATCTATGTTCCAATCAGGAGAGATACCCCAATGCACTTATACTAAATCATTTGTCAATGATCTTCTTCTCCCGCACAGCAGAAACCTGGAACAATTGATATGAATTACCACATAACTTGCTCTAGGGATGGGACCATCATCTTCTTCTTTTTTTTTTCCCCCATCTATCCCTTAAGGAATAAATGCAGGTCAACTATGTAAACCCAAGAGAACTACATTACCCTTCTTTCTGATTTTTTATTGCTGAACATAGCGTGCCAATCCCCACTTTTGTTAACCCGAAATAACCAAATGGAAAAATGATTTTGTTCTGTATCTTGTTTCAATCAGGCAAAAAAAACTCTTATACTTGACTTTTTCTGCAGGCAAAGTTGTTAGCTCAACAATTCTCTTCAATGACTGAGGCACAAAACAAGTTAAGGAAATCTTGTGAAGTATCACACTATGGCGACAACACTTATTCTGACCTTGAAGATGGTTTTAGCAAAGCCATCAAGAAAACATTTGAACTTATCAAGGCTGCACTAAGATCAATGAGTAATGAATGCGCTCTTCCAGTTGACTCATCAACGAAATTCACCTCATGGGAGTATCTATTCAAATCATCTACGGAAAATGTCAACATAGAAGAATTATGCAAAAGTATACTTGAATCGATTTCTCTTGCCGTAAGTTCATTCAACATTTTCCTTATGTGTCCTTTGTTTCAGATGTCTATATGTCTGTTTGAGCATAGTCTTGGGTGCTTCTTATTGTATTTTGATGTGTTTGCTCAGGACAAAATCGTAAACCAGTCAAGTGCTGATACTTCGCATGCCTCCTTCAGTGTTGGAACTTGTTTTGAATATCTTCATTCTGTTATAGACCTGATAATGCTTCTTTGTGAAGGTTTACTTCAACGTCTTTTAGAAATGCATAAAACAGTAAGTTGGACATCATTCAACATGTTCATTAACTCTCCATTTAACCTATGTTTCATAGCTGCAAGTTCCAGAAATCATCTATTTATGTGGTTAATATGTGTATGTAGGTATCTGTAATGACTCATGTGCTAGCCAGTGTTCTTTCTTCTTTGTTCTCCAATGGGTTTGGTATTCCTTCTGAAAGTCAGGCAGATGATGTCAGCCATGATGCATCTCAAGAAGCAACAGGAATTGGTATGGGGGAGGGTTCTGGACTTAATGATGTAAGTGATCAGATAACTGATGAGGATCAACTGATTGGGACTTCTGAGAAGGTACGCCGTCTAAGAACAGAGCTGATGTAGATTTGTTGTTATTGTGTTACTTTCTTTTCATAGACCAAGTTATCATTGAATGATATTTCTAATTATTTCTTCAGCCAGGGGAAGAACAAAATGACTTGGATAAATTGCCTAGTAAGAATGACAAAGGAATTGAGATGGAACAGGATTTTGATGCTGATGCATTTAGTGTTAGTGAGGACTCGGCAGAGGAGAATGACGAAGACAATGGAATGGATAGTAAGGATGAGCAACTGGAATCTGCAATGGGTGAAACTGGAGCTGACAGTGAAGTTGTTAAGGAGAAACCTTGGGATAAGGAGCAAGATGAGAATCCTGATAATACAGGTGAGAAGTATGAATCTGGGACGTCAGTGCATGATAGAGATGCAAGCAATAGAGAGGTTAGGGCTAAGGAGGATTCTGCTGCTACCGATTGTGATGAACCTGAGAAGCTTGATTCAGATGAACCTGACAAACCAACTGATGAGTTTGGAGATCAGGATGATGCTGGTGATGGAAAAGAGAGTGCAGATGGCATGAACCTGGATAAAGAGGAAGCTTCTGCTGATCCAACTGGAGTAAAGACTGATGAGTTGAATCTAGGTTCTGATGAGGACATGGATATGGATGGAGACATGAATGAAAAAGAGGGATTAGATTCCCAGGAAGACCCAAGTCCTGAAGTGGATGATGAATCCACTGAGAATGGGAATCCTGATGAAGATAATACAGATAATTTTGATTCTATGGATGAGGCAGATACTGAAAGACTGGATGGAACTTCCGAAACAAATGATGCAGGCAAGGATGGGGAGGAAAATTCAGGAATGGATGCAACAGCTACAAGAGAAGATGCATTTGGACCAGGAATTTCAGATTTGATGAATGGTCATGAACATAAGGCAGATTCTGCAACTCAAGCATATGGCCAGTCCCAGGTATCTAATTCGGAAAAGATTGCCCCTGACATAAACATGTCTAATGCTTATGAAGCTTATAATAACCTCGTTCTCCAGAGATGCTTACCTTCTGATAATATGTCTGAAACGGACATAATGCTGACAAATCAATCAAACAATGGAAGTTTCACTGATCAACAGAAGGAACAGATTTCTCCAGAAGAGTTTCGAACTCGTCAAGAATCTCAAGTGAACCCTTATAGGAACGTCGGGAATGCATTTGAAGAGTGGAAAGAGAGAGTTAAAGTATCTTCTGATCTTCCGGAAGGTAATAAAGAGTTGGGAAGTGAGGAAGAGGACAAGAATGCTGATGAGTACGGATATGTTCCAGAGTTTGAGAAAGGAACAGCTCAGGCTTTGGGAACTGCTTCTTCTGAGCAGATTGATGCCAATGTCAATGACAAGAACCCAGATGAGGATATCCATGCAGATCAAAGAGATGATATTGCCACTATGGAGATTGAGAAACAAAATTCTGAAGATTGGCAACTAAAACATTGTACTGCAACCCTGAAAAATAATTCGGAGAAACAACGACAATTCTCAAATTTTGAGATGTCAACTGAAGCAATATCTCCTGAAGTTGATGAGCCTGATGATTGTGATCCAACCCCAGGCAGTCTGTCTGAGAGCTTTGTTTCTGTTAGTAAATCATATTTGAGTGAAGATATACATCAATTCAGCAAACTCTCTGTTAATGACGAAAAGGAAAAAGCCGAAGATGAAGTTTCCTTTGATACACGAAGTGACTCTTATATTCTTTGGAAAAGGTATGAGCTG
>JAOTAW010000001.1:10795791-10809216 GCA_025629945.1 Erythroxylum savannarum | reverse complement strand
AGCTCGCCCAGTATGGTCTCCTTGTGTTATGTGAACCTGCACATCATCAAACTTTGCTCATCAAAGAAACAAACGCAACCATCGCAATGAAGCTTGTGGCAGATAAAGGCTGTAACTTTACCTGCTCAGGTGCATTGTAGCCTTTAGGCGGAGGATAGTCCTTGACCGGCATGTCAATGGATGGTTGAGCCTTCCTGACATATTTGCTGGTGATCCCTCCATAGGATGGTTCAACTATGGTGAATAACAGAGCCAAAAGAATTGCACTCCCACACCAAGCCTTGGAAGCCATGTAGATAGTATATATCTAGCTTTAAAATGTTTGCGGGTTTCTTCAATAGAAGATGATGATCTTATTTATAGAGATTCAAACTTCAGTTTCGGTTAAGATATATTGGCTGATATACAGCAGATGTTGTTTGCATAAAAGGAATATTCTGAGTAAAGTGCTTTAACGTTAGGACTCCACGCTTCTGGGAGATTTTTGGTTCTGCTCGCACTGAAAAAAACAAGGGACAGCCTTCTGTAATTCGTTTTCTTAAATATTACAAATTCAACAAACATGAAGTATCTAACACGGATTTTTCTTAATTTTATTAAGTAATTTATTTGTCCCCTATATCACATTTTAAAGAAACAAAGAAAAGTTAAAAAAACCTTATTATTTTGTTTTTATCTATATTTTCATTTTCTATTTTAGTAAAAGAATTTATTTGTTTGAGGCTTTTATTTTTGTTTCTACTTAGTTTCAAATTTTATGAAAATTATAAAAAATGGTTTTTATTTTTTGATTATTATATATAGAAATAATTAAAATATAATAAAGATATATAAAAACTAAAATGAATAAGATATAAACAAAAAAATAAATTAAATAATATACAACTTTACAATATAATAATGGATTATTTTGTAATTTTAAAAAAATTCAGGGACAATTTTATAAATTTAAAAAATATTTTTGTATTATTGTAATATTTTAAATACTTTGTATTATTCTTAATTTTATAATTGTATGATGATAATTGTCTTTATTTATATTAATTGTGGTTATTATTTATATGTAAAATATTTAAAAATTATTGTTATTTCATATTAATTATCATTATTATTTATTATTAAGATTTTTGAAAGCATGATTGATGTAAACAGTAAACTAGTAAAGTATATAGTATAACTGTATAATATACTAATATGGACTATTTTGTTATTTTAAAAAATTTTAGGGACTATTTTATAAATTTAAAAAATTTCCCGAAATGGTACCTGGTATCAATTGGTACCGGTATAGTTCCGTTCCAGAACTCAGTCCAGTACCAAACTCGGTACGGTATTCATAACATTGAATACAACGCATCTTTTTTGTCAATTTTTATGTTTGTCGTGACAATAAGCATTTGTGTTTATTGAAGGCTACTTATATTGTCTAATTAGAGACCATTGTCATAAAATTATGAATTGGGACTCTATTTCAACATTTTTTTGTGAGTGCATGAAGGTAGCACTAGATTGAGAATCCAAATATAAAAAAAGGGAATACAAGACTCTTCTTTTTTATTATAATAGAAAACAAGGACTAGTATCCTGTATTTATGAAAGAAATTGTTTCTATTCTTTATCTTTCTAAGCTTGACGCCATAGAAAATTGAGTTCAAAAACTATTTGTAATCAAATTTGCAAAATTTAGGATATTTAAACTATAGTCATCACTAACAATGCAACACAGAGTACTAATAATAAGTCTTCCTTTCCAACTAGCCATCCCTACTTTGGCTGATCCGATTAATAGTCCCTATTTGTTTGCTTTTTTAATTCAAAACATCTTATTTTTCTTTTTAAGACATGATTTGGAACTAAGAGAAAACTACACTTAAATCATTAACCTCAAATTTATAGGTGAGTTTAACACCTTGGATAATTAATTAGTTATAAATATAATTACCTAATAACTTCGGTTTGAGGAGCCTACTCCACGTTTCTCGCATAAAATGATTGATGATGCCATCTATGTGAAATATAGATACCATCAAAACAATAAGGATTGCTTGGATTAATCTAATTTAACATTCTAAAAGCCTTTCCATTAGGGTTATTAGTCATTTGGAAACATTTAAGTTCGTAATTAAATCTTAGTCAAGTTACGCAGATAGATATATGACCTAACCGCCATTGACCATAACGCAGTTTTTCTTTTCCTGTTCGACCATTTGATTCTCGTACGCATTCAACTTTCATGGAATGCTAAATTAAAACCCTGTAAACCTGAACATCCATATGTTTGATATGTTAAATATTTAATTAGTTTTGTCTGTGTTAACTAGAGATGGTAGTGGAAACTTTTTATTAGTTAGAAAGTGACTGCAAACAGAAAGCCACAAAGAGCAGCTAAGATAGCTATAACTCACCTACCACCAATTAGATGCATCTCAGGCCTTTGGAATCTGCTTTAAGATCAGGATTTAGTTTTCATTGACGTTGATATGAAAATCCCAAGTGTAAAAGGCAACTTCTTTGGAAATAAGAACGTGTTTAGTGGCTAATGTAGGACAACACCGTCCAAATCTCGTAGCACCATCACCTAATATATTCACCTATAAATCACACAAAGAATGTCATTAGACATTTTTTTTTCATGTTGCACTACTTCTGTCATTATCTTATCATACATTTCATACTTTTTCATGGGTTTTATTAAGTAAAGTGGATTCCTTCACATTTGGTCTCAGCATATATATAATGTTTAACATAAAAGAAAAAGAATTAAGGGATATATATTTTTTGACACACAGATAAGTAATGTGTGAACTGGCAACTAAACTTGAAAAAAAAAATCTAAATTTGTTGTGTCCTCGAGCAATGACAGCAAAAGTTGTATTGAAAATTATATGCTAACTTCTTCGATTCTGTCAGGATCGAGGATAGAAACTAGAATCTAGCTCTAAAAAATAGCATCCAATGCTAGAAACTTAGTAATTTTAGGCATACCAGACAAATAAGATCGTGTAATTAGTCCATGGCGGGCACAAAAGGATTCCAATTAATGTCAAGGCTATGTAACTTTTTTGTCAAAGTTTGTTGGAAGGAATTTGGTAGAAGTAGCTCTCACATGGATTATATAGCACAAACAAGTGGATTTTGGAAGCCTCCTTTCACTATCACTAAGAAGAGTGTTGACATGGAACTGACGAGCTCCATTTACATTATTTCCTTTGCACAAGGGCTTCTGCCATTTTCCAATGAAGAAGACCTACTTATACACTGCAATGAATTGGACCCAAATGCGTGGAAGTAGGTTCCTGGGTTTCACTACCTAATTCCTAAAGTGAAAATGTCTCCAAGAAGAATTGGGCCAATTCTTGTCGTCCTGACTGATATTTCAAGTCCCCAGTTGTTAAACTTAGAATTGGGTTGATGGGCCCTAGAGAGCCATCGCCTGTGCACCGGTTAGATAAGAAGAAAAATGGAACAATGCCTTAGGTAAGGGCCTGGCAGCTTAGCCTTGACCATGGAGTCATTTTATCTACCATTGATCATCGTTTAATGCATAAGAATACACTAAAACATAGTAGTTCATTTCCTATTGAATTAAATCAATGAAACTATCACTTACAAGAAAAATATATAGTTCACTCAAGATCCTAAAAAGGTCAAACTTTTAGAATTGAATATTACCATAGACAAATAGCTCTAAGATGAATAGCATTGAGTTTCTGGGGAGTATAATGCTAGATTAAGAAATGCATGGAATCATTCGATATAAAACAAAAAGTGGTAGCAGAGAAATAAGTTATTGATATTGTCAAAAATTTTAACTCTTGTGCTGTTCTATTCTCTAACCTCTGTGATTACAAATTTAAGGCTAAAAATTAAGAGTAAAAGAGTTATATTTCATATTAGATATTAGTCTTTTTCACCTTTTCATTGCTTAGAAAAGCTACATTAAAAAAATAATAAGATCCAATACATATTTAAGACATTTTATGATATAAAAACATCTCACAAATTATGGATAAAACAACATATAAACTAGAAAATACAAGATTATATTTGAATAATTTCAACATAAATTACTTTTTTGCTTAATTAAGTATTCATCAATCTTATTGTTCCAAGCTCTTAGGGCTTTTTTAAGTCATATAGAACTTTATACAATATGTACACATCATTCTCCTTGCTATTATGACTGAAACCCTCTAAGTTGCTCAACATGTATGTTCTCATTAATAAAGCCATTTAAGAATAGTGACTTGATATCAAGATGAAACTGTTGAACCAATGGAGGTTCCAATAGGTGTTTTGATGATAACAAAATATACTAATAAGTTTTATTATTTTGATGAAAAGTGATATAAGAACAAATTGAAGTCATAAATTCAAGAAGATAGACTTTGAAGTTGAAGATTACAACTGTCAAAGTGAAAATTAAAGCAAGAAAAAAAGAAGATTAAGGCTTATCAAGGTTATTCTTTAGTTTGTAATATTAATTGTAATCTTACTTTGTTAAGTTGATACTCTAAATGGCTCACCATATATAAACATTTCATTTCACTTCATTGCACGAGTCTTTACATTCATTAAGAGACATTGAAATACTTATTTTTAATATAAAGCCTCTCGATCTTAACAAAGTTTATGGAACATTTTTTAGAGGTTTAAATCATAGTTGGATTAAACAAATTGGTTTTAAGCATTTGAAATTATTAAAATCATATTCTTGAGGTGATTGGTTGACCTATATAGGTTAATGGTCGATCAGTGTAGGTTAAAGTTGTTAAATTTGATAGATCATGAGTTTGTTGTAATATTGGTTGATGTACTAGTAAACCAATATATCATATTGGTCACCAATATGCCTATTGGTCAATCAGTGTTCTAATGGCTAGTAAATATGAAGCTTTTAACGCATAACCGGTCGACGACATATAACTATTGGAATGGTTAGTTCCTGCCTCCAATGGTTACTAAGAGTCCAAAAACATCATAAATAGATGTTTTCTCATTAATTTAGTATCAAAAAGGTTTTGGATGCTATACACAAACATTCTAAAGAGTTTTTCAATCATTTAAGCATCATTATCTCGTATTTACGTGATTGAGTAATTTTTGAACCGAATAATTATGATATTTTTAGTTGTAATATTTTGTTAGGGCAGAGGATGCTATACTTAGGAGTGTTCTAGATGGGATTAAGGTTTCTCTTCATCTTATAAGAAGATTGTAAGAAGAGTTCCTCTTTATCGATAAAGATTGTACAAAAGTTATTCTTCACCTTAAAAGAAAAATTATAGTGAAATTCCAATAAGAGTCTTGGGAGTGGATGTAGACAATAGTTTTTCTTTTCTGAACCACTATAAATTGATTTGCATCTCTTCTCTCTATCCTCTTTAAATTATTATTCATTTGTTTGATTAATTTATATTAAGCAATTTTCTTATACTTATTTTTATTGATTGTTGTAACTAAGTACATTAGTTAGAAAAATTATTGAATTTTATAAACACTCAATTCACCCTCCTCTTAGGTGTCATTAGGGACTAACAATTGTTATTAAAGTATGTCTATTAGGTTAGTATTTTTAAAGAAATCCTATAGTAAAGATCATAATGGCATATTTAAAAGCATCACCGTCATTATTTAACTAAAAGGGATAAATAACTAGTAGACCACCTTTCTCTAATGGTAATAATTAGCTTTATTGGAAAATTAGGATGAGATTCTTTTTAATAGCTGAAAGTGTAGAATTTTGGGAAATAGTGTCAAATGGTCCTTTTATTCCTACTAAAATTGTAGATAACAAAAAGGTATCAAATTAAAGGAAGAATGGTAAACTCAAAATAAAAGATTAGTTTCATTGAATATTAAGGCCATACATATCCTTTTTTATGCATTGGAAATAATTGAATTCAAAAATAGTCTTTATGTGTGAAAAAAACTCACAAAATTTAACATACTTTAAAAGTTACATAAGGAAACCACTCAAGAAAAAGAAAGCAAAGAAAGCATGCTAACATAGCAATATGAATTATTCCAAATAAAGCATGATAAAAGCATATCGAATAGGTATACTAGATTTATTGATATTTTTAATTCTCTCAAAGGTCTTGGAAAGACCTATGTTGGCATTGAAATGGTAAGAAAGTTGCTTAAATCACTTCTAAATACGTAGGAAGCTAAAATGATAGTTATACAAGAAGCCAAGGATTTAAAAACACTAATATTAGAGGAGCTTATTGAATCTCTTCTTACATACAAAATAAAGCTCCAAAAGATACAAAAATAATGATAATTCAAAAGAAAAAGAATTTAGTGTCTGAAGCCTCAATGAAAGAATCAAGCGAAGAGGAAGAGACACCAACTAGTGAAATTAAAGAAGAAGACATTGGCTTACTCACCAGAGAATTCAAGAAGTTCTTGAAGAAGAGATCCCCCAAAATAAAGGATTTCAAGGAATGTAAAAATGATAAAAAAAAACATAAATTCTTTAACATTACTTACTTTGAATATAGAAAACTTTATCATGTAAAGTCACAATGTCCTCGATCCAAAGATAATGAGAAGTATGAGAGAAATTAGAAGAAGGAGAAGAAGGACAAGAAAAAAGCTCTTAAAGCATTAACTTAGGATGACACAAGTGAATTTAAAAGCGAGCATTCAAAAGAAAGGATAGCTCATATATGGTTTACCACTATAGATAATAATGAGAAAACATCCAAAGCTAATTCTTATGGGAATGACAATGATATTAATTTGAGAGATAATGAATTAGTTGAGAGCCCTAAAACCATGAGCATGAAAAAGAAAAAGAAATCCTCTAAATTTAAAGAGGATAAAAAGAACCTAGATGCATGCATGAGTGAAAAATGAAAAGATGAAAAATTCTATAGCATTAAATCATCCAAAAAATGGTCATTGATGACAATCATTAATTAGATATAATAAGGCGTGAGAATGAAGCATTGAAAAAAGGAGGTATATTTTCACAAGGAACCATTGTCCAAGTTCACTAAAGGGAGTGAAAAACTAAAGAAAATGCTAAGATTTTAAAAGAATTCCAATGATAGTCATATAATAGGATACAACCATAGAAGTGAAGACAATTCTAAAACCACCTTTGTCAATGGAAAATATTTACATAGTGAAGAACAATTGCCTAATGTGGAAAATGAGTATGGAGCATCCACATCCAAGCATATGCAAGCACATTGCACATCTATTAGGACTAATCCTAAAAGCAAACATCATGTTTTTATATATTGCATAAAACCTAAGCATATGGTTTAATACTATCAAGAGAAGAATATGCATAATTTTTATGATAACAAATAAACCCACACACACACTTTTAGGCCTTAAATAACAATACATCAAGCTTTCATTGATGGTAGGCATCACACACATAATCATAGGACATTCAACAACTTTAATGACAAGATAATACTCTATATTATGCACACACACACACACACACACACACACACACACACAAAGGTCTACGCAATGCATACATGTATCATCATCATTCATATAATATGTTATGTCATTTTTGTGGTAAGTGTGAACATCATGATAGAGTTTATTTCCTTAAACAAAGAATGTCAAGCAAACCTTTGAAAGTGTGGGTTGAAAAGAAAAAGGAACCTAAGAACTAAAGAACCAAGCTTGTTTAGGTTCTTATAATGCATTAATTACCTTGGTTTGTAAGGATATTAGAAAAGAAAGAGCAAATGTTAAGTAGTAGAGATAGTAGTTATTGAATTGATTATTACTAAGGAGTTTATGCATTTAGTCATGACGAATCTATCCTTCTTGCATCCATGAAAGTCAAGAAGATGTTGTAGGATATGGAGAAATTAGCCACCAAAAACTTTTCAAAAGAGACAATATTTGAACCAAGTGAGAGAGATGAGAAGTATGAGAGGCCTCTAATGAATTTAAACTTAAAAGGAGAATATTTATCCAAATCTCTCATAAGTAATGTTCAACATAAGGTAATTATTAGTTCATAATTTGGAAATATGTGATAACTTGCATTGATGTGTGAATTTGAGTATGATTTAGGTATGAATTATGTATAGAGTTTTTCATAATTATATTTAAAATGTGAACTTTAGAACCTAGAGTTAGAGATTATTGTACAAAATGAGGACACTAAGTTAAAATTTATATTAATTAGGATTATAGATTATTGTACAAAATAAGCATACTAAGTTAAAATTTATATTAATTGGGAAATTATTTCTCTAAACTTTTGAATACAAATAATTCTTGCATAATTAGAAAAATAATTTATGTTTGTCAGGAATTCTTTTAAGTAAAGCCCTTTATATGATTCAGTTTATTTTTATTGATATTTAGTTAGTTGATATGTATTTTAATAGTTTTTATTTAAGTTTTGATGCTTTAATTCAAGTTTCAAAGACAGTTTCTTAAGCTACTTGGTTAATTGGTTGATCAATATCTTAATTTGATTGACCGATATTTTCAAAATTCACCCCCTTTTACTTTCTAGTGATTTTTTGATCGGCCAAATAGTCACATTAGTTAACCAAAATCCTTTAGTGTTTGACCAATGTCCTTATATTTGACACTCCTTTACCTTTCTAATGAGTTTGTAAGGAAATTGGTCACTCCTCCAATCAATCACTTACATTGGTCGACTAATATCTTCTAGTGGTCAACCAAGATCCCCTTTTCTATTTCCTTCTAGTGAGTTTATAAATATAATGGCTCCATATAATAGTTGAACACGCTGTTCATTGGTCGACTATATGGATCTATGTTCGACTAATATAGCGAGTTCAAAGCAAAATTTTAGCTTTTTTCCTCAATTGTTCAAAACTACTTTATATATCTGGTACTGCTGTCGCCTGCAACCAAATTCAAAAGAAATCACTTCCGTTAGTACAATTTAATATAATAGTGGTAAGTGGATATCGTTTCCATGAGGAATCTTAACGGTAAAGGAGTTACGAATTCAAAACAAAACAAAGTAACAAAAAGGGGGGGATTTTTAATTCACGACAATTTAAAGAAAAATATAAGATAAATCGTAAATCAAAAGAAATAAATGGATCTAAAAATTTAATGGGAAATACCTTGGTTTTCGGGTCACTGATGTTATCACGCTAAAATGGATCCTTGATACAAAATTTCAATCATTAATAAACATTCATTGGGGATGTTTTCTCTTAAGTGTAATGACTAGAAACATGTATCCTAACATTCTTATTAAACAACAACCTAGATACGATCGTAGGTTCAATTGAGTAATAGCTTTACGAATCAAGAAACCAACGAGCAAGATAATACATGCACGACATGTAATTAATCATGCGAACATATTCTTTGAATTTTCGACTTTAACGTAAAGAAGGTAATCCTAATTGCTACTTGTGATTAACGAAACTGAATGTCATATTTCATTAATCTAGCTATTGAACAAATCAATCCCTAGTTGCGCACCTAGAAATCAATTAATTCAATTAGAAATGTAATGTAGAAAATATTCAATATTCGTCAATGAACAAACTTTATTGACATCTCACACATAATAGGTGATAACAAGGTTTCCCTAAACCAAGAAAAGAAGTTTAGCTACTCATAATAGAATTGAAAACAAAAGAAATAATAACATAACGAGTCTCCATCCCTGGTCTTTCTTAAAGAATACGGAAATATAGAAGAAAAAGTGCAAAAAACGCAAAAACAACCAAGAGAAAATTTACAGAAAACAAAAATCTATTCTAAAACAAAGCTATTGTGAACAATATTTTTTTCCTCCTTTTAAGCTTTTCCGATCCCTCTCCTCTCCTTTCTTTCGTGATCTTCAGTAGATAGTCCTTATCCCTACTTCAAGATGCTGATCTCCATTGATAAGATAGTGATATGATCTTCAAAGATTATGAAAATCTCGGATTTAAATTTTGAAAATAGGTCTGCAGATTTTCTTCTATCCTTGCACGTGCTCACGCTTAGTCATTGAACTTTGCTATCAATCTGGAATTTCAAATTTTCTTCATTTCTTTTGCATCTTATTGATTCAATTTCGTCTCTAAGGTGTTGAAAACCATCTGAAAACAAATAAAAGACAATTCTATTAATTTTGGATCATAATTTCCACCTATTAAAGAAAATTAAATAGAAAATAAATGCAAAACAACGACTCAACAAATTTCCCTACACCAAACCTTTACTCGTCCTCGAGTAAACATGTCAAACCACTACACTCCATTAATTCATCCTTCATAAAATTAAGTACACACAATCCATTAACTCGAGCCAGCAAGACTTAAGTTGTAACACATATCATAATCACTTTTCACCAATACAAATAAACAAAGTCAAAATAAGACATCTTTGTTCAAAAGCAAATAAGAAATCAAGATGAATTCTTCTCACGGATTTCGCTCTTACGCTCAAGTGTTTAAGGTCAAAGTGTTTCACTCAAATCTCTCTCTAACAGATTGCACTACCATAGGCTTGCAAATTCACCAGTTATCATTCATTCGGATTATATGAACTAATAGATCATAATGACTTTATTCAGGGTTGTAATGGGGCTAGTTTCACAAGTAAGGTAAAAATATTGGAAAAGGTTAATATAAGTATTCACAAAGTGCCAAGTAAAAAAATACATATAAATTAAAATTTTGAGATAAACATGAATAAAAAGAACTGTAACTACTCATTACTAACTAGTGCTATTATGCTTTATTCATTTTCTTTTTCTGATTTTTTATTTTTTTCTTTTTTGTTTCCGAATAACGCTAAGAACAAGGGAAAATAATAAAAACAAGACAAAATAATAAACACATGAGTAGAAGCACCTATAAAAGTATCTCAGAATAAAATACAAAACAAAAGTCCCAAATTATTACTCAATGCTTCATTTAACTTGTGATAGGGTAAGGCTAATGGGGGTTTTTAGGTTTTAAACATAAGGTGATTGATTTGAAAAACAAGGATAAAGGCTAAAAAATGTTTGCAAAGGGAAAATAAGTAGGTGGGTCATTTTTAAGATAAAAGGTTTAAAAACAAGGAAGGCCTTAATCATGTCTATATCCCATGTAATCAAATAAATTCAAATCGATTCTGTGCAAGTTCTGAAGGCAACATGAATAGAGGAGCATCACACAATTCAAAGAAATATCATGACATAAAGATGATGTCATTTAGGCTCAAATTTAGCTCAGAGGTTCAATTCAAGAATGCACCTTAATTCCACAATTTACCTTATCACTCAAATGTCAAAATTTCGACCAAGTCGATAAGATCAGTTATTGCAATCAATCAACATGATTCACCTCAAAACTCACTTAGCCTAATTTAATTTCATGCATATACTCAATCTCATCCAAACTTATATGACAAAGCTTGATGGCTTCACATGCATAACAAACATACAATAACTGAAAATAAACACACACAAAATCGAAAAATAGTCACACTCATAAACAAAATTCCAATTCCTAAACTTCCCCACACCTAGACCAACATTGTCCTCAATATTAAAGAAGCATAAATATAAAGGAAAAAGTTAAAGAAACCTTCTCTATTATGGAAGTGCCAGAATCAAGGTGTTGGCAGATGTGGCGGTTGAAATCCTTCATGCTCCCAGTAAGCCATCCAATTGTGCTCCAAACAGTGCATTTTATGTTTGATCCTATCGAGACGAGCTTCCAAATCGATGTCATGTTGTTAGTGGTTACCAGTTTCAGCTGGTGGGACCCGACTTCGTGCTACTAATCTCGTAGTGTGAAGAGTTGTAGGGCCCAAATCGGTGAAAGCTATGTGACCACGGCTAAGATCCACAATGCCCATCCTACTCAAACAATCTAAATCCAACGGTTCTATACCACAAGCCACATTCATATCAGTGTTATCAAGACCTAACATT
This sequence comes from Erythroxylum savannarum, assembly GCA_025629945.1. Taxonomy (NCBI): domain Eukaryota; kingdom Viridiplantae; phylum Streptophyta; class Magnoliopsida; order Malpighiales; family Erythroxylaceae; genus Erythroxylum; species Erythroxylum savannarum. The sequence continues at coordinate 10,797,320 of JAOTAW010000001.1, read as the reverse complement.
TCCAAATTAATTGCCAATTGTGTGATATAGGAACCAAGAATCAAAGGTTTGGATTTCTTATGCACCAAGGAATTAAATTGTGTCATGAACCAAAAACCCAAATTTACAGGAATGTGCCTATCCATGCACCACAGGAAATAAAATTATACTTTTGAAAATGTTCCCGTAGCATCTTTACGACCAGAAAAATTGAATGCCGACAGTCTATGGATGATTTTAAAAACAGGATTTCGAAGAAAAGAACTCTTAGAAATGCTAGCATTATATGGGTTTGTATCAACAAACCATTGACTCCATAACTCCGATGCATTGAAATCTTCATGAAAGTCACATTGAGCATTAATAAACAACTCATTCTCAGTTTCAGCATTCGAAATAAAACCCATAGCAACATTGAATTCAGCAATTGATAATGCAAATTCTTTTCCCATCAATCGAAATTCAACAACCTTTTTTGTGAACAAATCAAACTCTTTATCACAATTAAATTGGAATGTTATATAGAATTCCTTAGTTAATTCAACATAAGCAGGGAAATTTATTCTAGCAAAAGCACTCCAACCAAGTGGGCCTATCAATTGCATGAAAGAATCATAAACATTCAATGCTTCAAGTGTGTCTGAAAGAAATGACTTATAAGGACAAATTTATCGTTCACTTAGCTGTTGGAATCGTTCTGTATCTTCGGGAAGTCTGAAAGAGGTGCAACCCCCTACTCTAGTGGTCCATTTGCTTTTGTTTTTGACCTCATTGCCTCTGCTTGTCCATTAGCATGTGCGTGGTGGTGGAGGAACAAGAATTTGTGTTGGGGCTATTGTAGTAGGTGATTCGGTGGTGGTGGAAATGGGTTGTGGTGGAAGAGCATCAGCAGCAAAATGAATTGGAGTGGCTAACCTGCGGGAGTCGCTCTTTTTCCTGAGCATTGTGGACACCGTGAACGTCAGACCTGCAATTGTACAAGCACAAAATTGGAAGTTAGGGTTGATGGGTGAGTGGGCAATGAAGACAATGAGTAAGGTGAATTAGTGGTGGGCAAGTGCTGGTGAAAGTCTAAGATGGGTGTGAAGTGCGGCAGCTGGAAATTGAAACTTGAAGGAGAAATTTGATGAAAACAGAAGAGGGAAAAGAGAGGGGGAAAATAGGGGAGGCGGCGGTAAAGCCAAAATTTTCATTTTTATTTTTTATTTTATTTATTTTTTGTTTTTATTTTTAAAATGAAAAGATGAAAAATAAAAATGACAAAAATAAAAATGTGAATTTAAATTCCTAACTAAATGAAATAAACATAATGAAATAAAAACAAACCTGAAAAATTTACAGGTTTCCCCGAATGTGCTTCTTTAAAGTCTTTAGCTAGAAATGTTTTGTTACTTACCTGATCAGAAATAGGTTGGTGGTACTAACTATATTTCTTCAACTCACTCGACTGAAAAGCTTTCATGATATGGCTTCAGGCGATGTCCATTAACTTTAAATACCTTAGAGGTATGTAAACTCTGAATTTCTACCGCACCATGGGAAAACACTTT
>JAOTAW010000001.1:10712587-10723357 GCA_025629945.1 Erythroxylum savannarum | reverse complement strand
TAATCGTAATAAAAGATAGACTTCTAATCGTAATAAAAGGTAAGACTCCTAATCGTAATAAAAGATAGACTCCTAATCGTAATAAAAGATAAGACTAAATCTTGGCCCATGTGATCTTCATGTGTTGGAGGTGTCGTATCACAGTCATCATTCCCAACGAAAACAGTCCACCAGCCAACCTTTTGTAAGTTTTTAGGAAACCCGAATGCCCTCCTGAAGGTGAAGCATGATACTCGTGTAAAAATTGAGGGATTAGCACTAAGGTGGATGATAGCACTAACCTGTTTTTGTAAAACAACAAATCATCTCTGAAATGGAAGTCAGGTTTAGAGCTAGGATCTGTCTTAAGTGCTGTCATAATTGAGTGTAGGTCCGAATCCTCCTTAAGCTCTCTTCGAACTACATCCAAATCAAGCCAAAATGGAGCTGGAATTGCTGAAAATAATAGCTTGTCATCTTCAACCCTCGATAAAGCATCTGCTGCCCCATTTTGTTTTCCCGGTCTTTAGATTACCTCAAAATCTAATCCCAACAACTTAGCTTGCCAACATTGTTGATCTATGGAGGGAATTCGCTGATCCAACAAGTGCTTCAAACTTTTATGGTCAGTGTAGAGCTTGAAATGCCTTCCGATTAAGTAGGGTTTCCAATGTTGAATAGCCATAACTTCCTTCTCATAAACTGATTTAGCATAAGTAGATTCAGCCAGAGCCTTGCTGAAAAAAGCTATTGGTCGGCCCTCTTGCACAAGGACTGCCCCTAACCCTCTTCCCGAAGCATCACATTCTAGGGAGAATTCTTTGGCGAAATCAAGCAAAGCCAAGACAGGCGCTGAAGTCAACTTCTTTTTCAATTCTTCAAAGGCTTCTTGAGCCTCGTTTTCCCAGCTTAAACCATCTTTCTTAGTAAGTTCCGTAAGAGGTTTAGCAACCTTTCCATAGTCTTTGACAAACTTTCTATAATATCTGGTGAGACCTAAGAATCCCCTCACCCCTTTGACATTCATAGGAATAGGCCACTCCAAAATGCTTTGGATCTTCGAGAGATCCATTGCTACCCCTTCATATGATATGATGTGGCCTAAGTACTCCATCGATTACTGCCCAAAAATGCATTTCTTCTTATTTTCCATAAGTTGATTATCCAACAGCAATTGAAGCACACAAGTTAGATGCTCCAAATGTTGATCCCAATCTGCACTGTATATTAAAATATCGTCAAAGAAAACTAAGACGAATTTTCGTAAGAGAGGCTTGAAAATTGAGTTCATGGTAGATTGGAAAGTTGCGGGTGCATTCATGAGGTCGAAGGGCATCACTAGATATTCGTAATGTCCCTCATGGGTTCGAAACCCTGTTTTACAAGTGTCCTCCTCTCTAACACGGATTTGATTAAATCCGGACTTTAAATCCACCTTAGAGAAGTATTTAGCCCCATGTAATTCCTCCATTAGCTCATCCACAACTGGAATGGGGAATTTATCTGGAACCGTGAGCTTGTTTAAAGCGCGGTAATCGACTCACATACGCCAAAATCCATCCTTCTTCTTGACAAGGATAATCGGACTTGAAAAAGGGTTGATACTATGCCTTATGACCCCAGTTTCCAGCAAGTTTCGGATCTGCCTCTCAATCTCATCCTTATGATGGTGTGCATGTCTATACGGACGGATGTTCACCGGTTCTGCTCCTTCCTTCATGTGCTTCCTACTTGGCGGTAGCGCCTTTATTTCCTGAAAAACTGACCCAAATCTATCTAAGATAACCCTCAATTTCTCTTGCTGATTCTCATCTAAGGTTCTCACTTGATCAGATAAGGTTCTACCCATTCTCAAAGACTACAACAGCCCTTCAACTTCCAACTCTTGATGCTTCAAAATCTGCTGTAATGCATGGGAAGAAGAAGAGTGTATATTGATTCCCTGCAATGTTACTTCAGTACCCTTTCGATCAAATGTCATACACATATTCTTCCAATCAACCTTCACTACCCCCAATGTTTCAAGCCATGCAACCCCCAAAATCAGATCAGGCCCTCCTGTGCCAAACACATAGGCATTCACCCGAAACTCCTCCTCATTCAGCTCCAACTAAATTTCCTTGCAAACCCCTTGTGAAAAGAAACGATGCCCATCCCCCAACCTCACACCAAACATTCTAGTTGATGTAACAGTTAGGTCCATAGCTTGAACCAATCTCTTAGACACAAAATTGTGGCTAGCACCACTATCTACCATAATAACAATTAGCATGTCATTCAACTTACCTATTAAAACCATCGATTTCGGGGGTGAGGACTGATTCCCATCTAATTCCCTGAACTCCACCGAATTGCACACCAATTCCCAATCTTCTTGCTGTTCCACTGCCGTTGGCACCCCTGACTGCTCTCTCCCTCTTCGGCTTCATCCCCCTCCCAAACTATCAGCCTATATTCTTTATCTGGATAGCGATGGAGAGGGCCGAAGATCTGGCCACATTTAAAACACAGCCCTTTTGCTCTCCTTTCCATAAGCTGATCATAAGATAAATTGTGCGTGCCTCTCCACTTCGGATTCATGGTTCGGTGACTATCAGTGGTGGGACCTCTCTGTTTATTGGGTATCTCCTTCAATTCATTTTTTATGTTTCCCACTGCATGGGTCGGCTGAGTGGGTCGATACGTGTATGAATTTCCTGTTTGATGCCCAGAGTGGGTCGGCTGAGTGCGTTCCCACCCTCCGAATAAGTAGGGTGCGCCAGTCTATCATTACCGGCTGAAGAAGACGCGTGCGCATGGTGAGCAAACCCCGGAGGTACCTCTCCTTCATTCACATGTTGTTTCTGTCAGTTTTTGGCCAACAATGACTAAAACCCGTCTCTCAATTCCGACTGTAACAGACCTTGAGACTTAGCTAATGTCTCAACGCTAGCCATCAAAGAATTGAGCTGCGTCTGTAGGTCCTTAAGGGTAGTGTCGTGCAATTTCACCATTCCCTCTTGGGTTGAAAGGGATGATTCTTGCCTCTTAAGAGAAGCCTCTACTGCAGATACTCTAACCTCCATTCTAGTGTGCATACAATCTCTCCCTACTTGATCTCTGAATGAAAGCACCAATTGATAGGAATTGCTATAGAGATTGTATTATTTACTAAATCAGTAGGTACAGTAAAGGAATACCTCCTGGAAAGGTAGTTTCCAGGACAATACAATAGCAATATTTCCAATAAGAAGTAGAATGCCCCCCTCATGTTATATAGCTCTTCCTGTATTCCCTGTACCCTCTCCATACACAATCTCTCACCATAACTAAATTATAACAACCTATCTATGTGGCATGTGCCCCCTTTACCATCTTACCCTTACGAATGTAGGTTTGGATGGGCTTGGTGGACTGTGTAATGTTGATACTAGCAGGCTGATCACTAGTACTAACAGGCTGGTCACTATGAAGGGTGCTAACACAGGAGGAGATTCGAATTATACTTTTCAGTTCAAGAAGATGGAAAAACATTTCTGATTTAGGTTATTGGCATACTTCTTAGGAGTGAAAGTGTTGACGAAGGAATCATTATTTCTCAAGAAAGTTATGGTTGAGAGATCTTGAAGAGGTTCAAGATGGAAAGATCAAAACCTATGGTTACACTACTTGCTGTAAATGATAAGCTTCCAATGCTTGATGGTTAAACCAAAGTTGATGCATCTGAATTCAGAAGCATTGTGAGATGTATGCTATACCTATCAACTACAAGACCTGATATCATTTTTGCCGCAAGCTCACTATCAAGGTCTACGTAGGCCCCAAGCAAATTACACCAAAGAGGAACAATTGACTTTGGCCTCAGTTTCTAGAAGAACGAGAGTGATGAGCTACAGGGGTTTGCAAATAGTGATTGTGTAGGAAGTTCTGATGATGACAAAAGTATTTCAGATTATGTTTTTACTTTTAGAAGTGGAGTGTTAGAATTGATTTGTTTCTTAACTAAAGTTAGTTAACAAATTTGTAATTTATCTATATCAGTTTACCTGTACATGGGACTAATTACAGTTTTAGATCAGATCCTAGTTATTCTAGATAGAATATAGATGAAATAATTTAGTAGAATTGAATCCTTTTCTACTGTTTTAGCTATATAAGCAGATACTAATGCATTCGAATATGGTTTCTGAAAAGGAACAGTTTTTCTTTTTTCTGTGCCTATTTCAATGTCAATATACAAATCCATCTAAATCTGGTATGCTTAAATGGCATTAAAAAATCACCATCACTGCTGCTTTTTGGAGCTTAATAAAGGAATATTGGAACACCTACTATACTGTTCTCATTTTTGTGTTCAGCTACTTAGTATAAGAGAAAGGATAGGATGGTTTTTCACCTTGAACCACTGCAATTCCCGTTGCATCTGTAAAGCTGCACCAGCAATCCTGTTTGATGGCTCCAACTTTCCTGCCAAATGCAAGGCGCTGTTTTTAAAATTGTCCACACGACAAAAGACAGCATATTTTAGTGAACGGATTTGGTATACGAGGTTGAAAACTTTTTCCTGCCGGTGTAGGACTGCCAAAAGAAAAATGTCCCGTGAATCATCATCACGGAACCAAAGAGCGTCTGGAAAGGCTTTGAGAATTTCATTAACCAACTCGTGAATTCCCTCTTTAGCAGCCATAAAAAGTGCAGACTTGTATAGGCTCTCATCTGTTGACTCTCCTGATTCTATGATTTCAGCACATAAGGCCTTGGCAAGCTCAAGGCTGTGTGAGTGCATCAATTTTTTCTTATACAAGTTCTTGAGAAATCCAATTTGTCTAGGCTCTTCAACATCTCCATTTCTGAACAAAAATGCACAACCTTTTAAGGAGATACCTGAGAACACGAGACAGAACAGAGTTAACCATCATGCAACAATAAAACATGGCACACACTCTAGCTGGTTGCATATCACAATTGAATGAGGATTCTGCAACTGACTTTTATACAACAAGCTCCCCAAATAGCCAAGCTGACTTCCACTTGCAAAAGCATGAGGCTTTCGAGCTAATCTGTCTAAGGCAGTTAAGTTTTTGTAGTCTCGTACAGAAGCTAAGCTGGGATTTTCCTTTAACAGAGAAAGTGCTATATCTGCGCATACCAAAAAAAAAAAAGACAAAATCCTAAAACAGAACAATGACTTGAAAGCTGAGTTACAAGCTTTATAGTCACACAATTAAAAGCAGGATAATTACTTCTCAATGTAACAAAACAGGGAAGGAAACATAGAGCAGGAAAATCAATTGTCTAGTACTGGATAGCTTCCCTTCTTAACATTAATTTGATTAAAATTTGCCAGCTGTAGTAGATTTATTCTTTCGTGCCAATCACTTAGACTTTACGGATGAAGTAAAACATAGCTAATTGATGGGAGATCACAAACATATCAACCATAAAATTGTGATTGCACACACCGTAAAAATCAGCAACAATCAAAAAGCTGAGAAGCATAGCACCGCTGCTGCCCCTTAGTTGTCCATAATCTTCAAGGCGATTTGATAGAAGGAACAAAACAGTTTCCTTATGTGCGAATTGGGCAGCCCGATGAAGTGGTGTAAAATTATAGCTGTCTTGAACCTCCAGCAATCGTGGATTCTTCATCATCAAAATCTTTGCAGCATCTGTATGTCCAACAATACCAGCACAGTGAAGTGGGTTTCCTTGATCCGAGTACCCTCTCATTTCCACAGACTCTGGAGGTATTTTATCGACAAGTTTTTGAATAAATTGCTTGGAAAGGCCTCTACGAATTGCAATATGGAGAGCATTACTGCCATACAAAGTAACCCTAGCAGTCATTGCCTCAGGTTCCCTGTCAAAAATACTATCTACAAGTTTCCAATCACTCCTTATCACAGCTTTGAATAAATGCAGCCAGCGGACAGAGTCCTTGTTTATCTTCACTGGTCCTAACAGTTTTTTCACCGTATAAGTAACAAATAAAAGCATATCCAATTACGTATCAACCTCAATCCAATTCCAATGAATCCCACAAAATAGAAGCTAAAAATCTTAAAGAAAGAACCTAACGTCAAAATTGGCATGGACGAAATAGATTACCGGGTTTTTTCTCTGGTTCATGAGATGTGTCTTCACTGTTCGACTTTTTAACTTCAACTGGTTCATTGGTTTCCGTTGCACAAGCATCGATATTTTCTTCATGTGTCGGAGAATTCTGGTTGCTAAAACTAATGTTGATCTCTTGAAATCGCGATTTTGGCTTTGAATAGACAGAACGACGCAGTTCACCACCAGAAGAGCCAAGCTTAGGAGACCGTGAACTGGACTTTTGGACTTGGTCAACTGGGTCAGGTAAAGCGTCGCTCTTGGCAACGGTTGACCCTTCTTCTTCCAATTCCATGGTAAATGGCTGAGGATCCACTTCAGTAGAGTTGAGAAATTTTGGGAGTTGCGGTTACTTTTCTGTGGACATTCGTAGATGTATACAATTTTTGTAAAATTTGTAAGAGAAGAAAGTAGACTAGGTTTAATTTATTCAAATTTATAGAATTTAAGAACTTATAGCATATAATTGAAATAATTGCTAACTTCAGAGTTTTTGGAAACAGGAAATTTATAATAACCGCTTTTGTTAGTTTTTGTTGTTAATATTATGTAGATAGAATTTATACTTGCATGAGTTTCAACAATGAGGCTGAAGCCCAATGATAAAGGCCCAAAAAACTCCATGTGATCTAGCAACATCACCTACTGGGCCTGGCCTGTGATTAAGTTCCTCTTCTGTCGTACTCGTAAAGCCCCACCTCTGCTCTCCTTTTCATGAATTCCGGCAAATCAAATCAACCCTCTTTTAAATGCTTATTTTAATCTCTCTCACCAAACAATAAAATATCAATAAATATAATATTTTTTATTTATGATTCCTACCTTATTTCATAAACTAAATTAATAATTTTCATATATTAGTAAAATAAAAAGATCTTTTATTTAATTATATAAGATTATTCATATCATAAATTCGTAAATTTTTCCTTTTAATTTATATTTAGTTGAATCTTATTTCGTTACAATAAATATAATAAACACTTACTTTGGGTGTTTTATATTAAATTCATTAGATTGGTAAAGTATAATAAACTTTTAATTAATTAAACATGTGACTAGTTAATTATAAATACATTTTATAAAGTATCTGATTTAATTAATATATTTCATGTTATCTTAATGCTATTAATTTATACCGGAAGTCAATGTGTTCAGGTAACAATAAATTCAATCTATATGACATGAGACCCTATATTTAATTATTTATGCATCATAAGTACGTATGGAGATGGATCTCATAGTTGCAGCTTGAAGATTTTTCAAATCCAAAAGATAAGATAACATAAACACCAATAACTTGAAAAAAACAAAAGCTAGAAATTGCTTCTTACCTAATGGATGAAAAATGCTAGGACCAAATGTTTAAGAAACCATCTTGACTACAAGGGGAAATTGTAATAGCCCAAAACAAACACAGGGAAGCAAGCAAACAGGCCAATTAGAACTGCAATTCATTTCACTTTGTGGAAGAGAAGGATGTGAAGTGATGAGCTAAAGCCTACAAGCACTGATGCTATTGAAACATATAAGGATTTGTTTAAGACTCTCTATGATACATTCAATTACAAAGTTCATTAACTTAGATAGGGTTCATCCCATAGAGAGCATGTCTTCTGAGCTTCTTCCACCTTTCCCCACCTCTGACCAGACACTCTTGCACCCTTCACCCTTACAGCCAATAGCTACTGAAACAAACCTTTATACCACTAATTTACCTTTACATCTAAATGAAGCATAAAAAAATTGAGAACCCTTTTCAACCTGAACCTGAGAACATTTCATAGAAAACCATTGAACTAGCACCCTACCTGCTTAATAACACAAAATTTCCAACCTTAAAAGGAACCTCAAAAAAATAGCAACCTAGAAGGGAAATGGAGAAAACCACTTGGAGCTCAATTGTAGGAGACTCAAGGAACTTGGGTAAGCTCAGGTATATGGAATCATATGCTAAAAAATTGATTCAAGCACTAATGGAGGTGCTACAATAAGTGTTAAGAGGTGGAGTACTTCGCTTCTAGGTTTCTTTCTAGATAAGAGGTTGGCATTTCCAGTAGTTCAAAAATGGGCCAATGCAGCTTAGAGAAACAAGGGACTGAAGAGTATAATGGTGAATGAAGATGAACTCTTTGTATTTAAGTTCAATACTAAAAAAAATACACAAAAGTGCTCAAAGCTGGGTCATGGCATGTGATGGGTCATCCAATACTCATCAAAAAGTGGCACCAAGGCTCACATTGGACAGAAGCAAGCTCGAGTCAATACCATTATGGGTAAACATCCACAAGGTTCCATTAGAATACTGGTCCGCTGAAGGTATCAGCTATATTGCTAACAAAATAGGAAAGTGATTGGGTTAGATGAAAATACTACTCTAATGAGGAGGATTGGGCTTACAAACGTGTGCATAGATGTAGATCGAAGAAACTTCCTGATAATCTTAATATTAGGAAATGAAAAGAGAATGGAGAGTTAGAGGAAGATACAATAGGGGTTACCTATATGTGGAGACCTAAGGCTGGAGGAGAGAAACAAGTTTGGAGGAAAAAAGATAAACAAGAGGGAAAGATAGGTTATGAGCAAAATACAAAAATAGTGGAGGACATTCGGGAAGAAAAGGAAAATTCTAATGATGATCAGATGGAACACGTCAAGGAATCAAAGGATACTTAGGCAGAAAAAGAAACTCCCAATGATGAACAGATGGAACAAATCCTAGCATTAGTGGAGACCAACTTGATAATGAAAGGAAAACAAGTGAAACAGGGGTTGGAAATGGGAAAAGAAACAATGGATGGCACTTTAATGAGTTAAAGATGGAAAGCTTCAAGCACAAAATATGACACATTAACAACTTCTCCTGGAAAGAATAGAAGATCTAGAAGGAAAAGATCAGAGAAGAAGAATAAGTGATGAAGGTAGCAGCAAGGAACATGAGAAGGCTTAACAATTTCAATAAACAGTTTTCTGTCAAGGAATTTATTAAAAATAGTAAGCTAGATTTTGCTGGTTTGCTGGAAACCAAAATAAAGAGGGAGAATCTTGAGAAATTCTTATGGTTCCTAGAAAAGGGTTAGAAAGTGGTTACCAATCATAATTACCACATAAATGGTAGGGTGGTAATTAGGTTTAATCCTCAGAAAGTAGAGATCATTAGTAAGCTAGAGAACGATCAAATAATACAACTTTTTATGTTAATGAATGAAATAGGTATGGTGATAGCAATCAAAATTGTATATGCAGCAAATCATAAGTTCTTAAGGCAAGGTGTATAGAGGGAACTTGAAAGAATTGGTAATATCATAAAGATCCTATAGACAGTACTATGGGACTTTAATTGCACCCTAAAAATGAATGAATCAAAGGGAGGGAGGCATTGGAAATAGCAAAATTGTAGAGAATTACAAGAATTGGTTAAGAATTTAAAGTTGTTTGATCTAAAATGGTATGGAGCTGAGTTTACCTAGAGCAATAAATAATATAGGGAATGGTTTTTGTTGAGAAAACTCAACAGGTGCATGGTGAATGGTCAATAGCTGGTGCATTTTCCTCTAAGTTATGCCATGTTTAAAGAACTTAAAGTCTTTAGTCATAACCCAATGGTAGGGGAACTAATGTCGAGAGAGGAGAGCAGGCGTGCACCATTCAGGATTTTCAACCATCTGATGGACCTCCTAGGCTTTAAGGAGATGCTTGGGTAGGGAATGGAGGTGGTGATTCCATTCTCCAAGAGCTATAAGTTGAGTATGAAGTTGAAGGGCTTGAGAAGATAGTTGAAAAAACCAAGCAGAGATACACTAAAGCTAGAACAGATGGGGATAGACAAGGCATTAGAGGAATTGAAGGCTAAAATAGTATGTTAGTTAGAACAAAGGACATACTACTAAGGAACAAAGGAATATGAACTGGTGATGAGGTATAATCAAGTCTTGGTAAACACCAATACTTTACTTAAACAAAATAGAGTGGTATGATTGAAGGAGGGTGAGAGATGGACAAAATTCTACATGAGAATGAAAAAAGGAAAAAAAAAAGGCTTACATTTAAATATTTCTCTAAGCAGTATGGCATTGATATATATTAGAGTCAAGAAAATACCACAAGAGGTGGTAGCTAAACTCAAATAGGTGGCAAATTAGGACAAAAAAGATTTGGTAAGGGAAGTAACAAGGGATGAAATTAAAGAGAATGTATTATTCCTTAACCCTGACAAATCTCCAGCTCCAGATGGCTATAATGGCAAGTATTTTTAGAAAAATTGGGATATTATGGGGGATGAAGTAGTTGAAGCAGTGCAAGAGCTTTTTCATAAGAAAACTCTACTAACGGAATGGAAAAAAAACATATGTGTGCCTTATTCCCAAACAAAGTAATGTTACAAGCCTATAACATTTTAGGCCTATTGCATGTTGCAATATCCTCTATAAAACAATCAATAAGATACTAGCAAATAGAATCAAAAGGAGCCTAGAGAAGATTATTATTCTTGAACAAAATGCTTTCTTGAAAGGAAGGTTAGTGGCTACCAATATTTTACTTTGTCAAAAACTTCTAGAAGGGTACCATTCAAAGAGGAAAAAGAAGAACTGTACAATCAAAATGGATCTTACTAAGGCATATAATTCTATCAACTGGAGCTTTCTTTTCAAAATTTTGAGGGTTGTAGTATACCCAACATTGTTCAGGGGTTGGATCGAA
>JAOTAW010000001.1:10638344-10650715 GCA_025629945.1 Erythroxylum savannarum | reverse complement strand
ATTTTTGTACCATTAATCGCTAAGTGAAAATAATTAAAATTATCAACAATTAAGCACATATCATTCACTTTTAATAGTGGCTTTGTAATATTATAATTGGCCAAATATGCTATTATAAGCTTGTAAGGAGCTTAATACTTCTACATTATATTTTTTTCATGAATTCATTTAATTTCTAAAAAAAATCTCTATCTTTTAAAGCAAAGTTAATCTATAATTATCAACCATGCTTAGCACTATTATAGTCATATTCTAGTTTCTTTTGACAATTCCAAAGTCAAAGTTTCTCTCATTGGTTCCTTAGATTAACATATCTCTATTTAAATATAGGTTTTTCCTGACCTAAAGAACATCTATATTACTTTTGCTTATGTTTCTAACCTATAGTTACATAAAATTTACTTATAGATTAAGTAGTTCTATGAGGGATGTGGCTTATCTGATCTTTGGATATAACTAAGAGACATCAACACTTCTCTTTATCCCGCTAAAGTTGAAGGATAAAGGGATAAACACTAGATGTTATAGTAAGAATCTAAAGAGGTGTATTGACACTCTTGAACTAATGGATCTAAAATTTGATGGGAATTTCTTCGCTTGGAAAAATAACCAAAGTGTGAAATTTTTTATAAGAAAAATTGGATACGAGTTTAGTTAACTAGGCTTGGCAATTTCCTTTAAACAAGGCCATTTTTACCAATTCCCTAATTTGTAATCATACTCTAATTGAAATAAACAATCTTGTAACAAAAAAACTCTCCCTTAAAAAAAACTCTCCCTTCAGATTCTATAACCAATTAGTGAAAGCATTAAGGTTCAAAATGCTATAAAAGAATACTTAAATGTGAGATATAAGGGTTTGAAGCTTTCAATTGTGTATGGAAACTTAATCACTCACCAATGTAGGAACTTTAGCACAACATAAAAGTCTAAAAGACTAGAGAAACTCTAATTCAACTTTAATTCGATGTAAATGTTGATCTTACAAATAAATAGTCAAGGACTTAGGAGAAATATTCACATAACTTTTACACACAATTCTTAAGTAACCACCACTGTCTACTTAAGCAAAATTCAAGAATCTAGTAGCTAGAAGAAGGGGATATGAACACTAAGTTTTTTTATAGCACTACCACTTCCTGGATGAATTATAACACGATTTACTCTATTAAGGATTAAAATGGAGAACTAATATTTTGAGGCAAGAGGATCTTCTCATCATATGATTACTTTTAAAGATCCTTAGGTGAAACCACTAGCACTTCTTCTTATATAGAAATAGTCATAACATTCATTGCCTAGACAATTATCATAGACCAAAAGGGGGAACTTATTAAACCTTTTAACCCTGAAAATGTTGAAAATTTTGTATTCTCTATAAACCCAAACAAAGTACCAAGATTAGATGCATTCAATGGCTTCTTCCCCTAAAAGACCTGGAGTCTTGTGAAGGATCAAATGATAAATTATTTCCTAGAATTCTTTTCTAATAGGATAAAGGATTTGAATAAAACATTCATCACTTTAGTACCTAAAACTCCAAATTCAAGTGAGCTTAGAAAGTACAAATCTATATGCTATAACTTGAGTAACAAAGTTATCTCTAAGTTGATAGCCAATAAGATCAAGTATATTCTAAGCACAATAATCAAATCTTTTCAAGGTGCTTTCATAAAATGGAGGAATATAAGGGATAATATCCTCTTAAAATAAGATTCTTTTTGGGAATTATCAGAAAATAGAATGGTCCTAAAAGATGTGCAATAAAGTTTAACTTCCAAAAAGCTTCCACTTCAATCAATTAGAATTTCATTCATCATACTTTAAAAGCCTTTGAATTGCCCCTAAGTTTAAGAAGTGGATCTAATAATGAGTTGAAATAAGCTCATTTATTATCTTGTATAATAGAGAGCCTCTCAAAGGGGCTAAATTTCTTAGACAAGGAGACCACCTTTCCTCATATCTCTTTACAATTTTGTTAGAAATCCTTAACAGATTAATTCCTTACAATGTTTAAAGGGAAGAATTGAGGATTTTTAGCCTTTCTTTATAGATGATTTATTACTCCCCTGTAGATTTGATACCTCTTTATTGATGACTTTATAAACTCACTTGAAGTATTTAATCTCCTCTCATAGCTTGCCATTAACACCATCGAGAGCTACCTCATCTTGTTTGCTAGCTCTAGGCATTAGGCTGATTAGTTCAGCTCAATTTAATGGAAAAATGTTAAGGATCCTCTTAAGGATTCCTATTACCCCAAAAATACTCTTATTTATAGATTGCAAACCCCTCTTTTAGACCATTTATAGAAGAATAAGTATTTAAATGAATAGGTGGATCTTAGTCGTAGGAGAATTCCGGTTCAGTGATTGGATGTCTCATTTCTTTCTACCAAGAAACCTGAACAAGGAAATAGAAAATTTGATGAAGAATTTCTTATATTCAAGGAATCCACATAATCTTCATGGAGAGAAATTGAAATGGCAAGAAGTTTGTAAACTAAAAGATGAAATAGGTTTAGTTATCAAATCAATTATAACTATCAATAAGGTGCTATTGGTAAAAGGAATATAGAGGATACTCATTGATAAGAATGTAATTTGGGTAAAATGGATCCATATGCATTTTCTAATAGGAGAAAGTCTCTGGTAGAAGAAACTTACTACTAATGCTTCATGGACATAGATGCAAATCCTTGAAATTAAGGATAACTTATAGAGAGTGGTTAAGTCAAGTGTAATGAATGGTGAGTTTTCTTTTTGGCATGATAATTGGAATAGACTAGGGCCTTTTAATCTAGTTACTAAGCTTTAACATATTAGACACCTGGTCTAGGATATAGAGCTTTTGTTAAAGATTTCATTCACAATAAGGAATGAGTTAATAGGGCAAAATGGATATCTTTAATGATAGATAATAGACCTAGCTATATGTCAGACCCTGTGTTGGATTAGTTTGAATTTAGGCTCCCTAAAGCTTCCATTGTCTTACATTTAATGATAAAAAGCAAGCTAAAAAATGTTAATCTAGGAAGCATAATTAGGGGAATAAACTCAATTTATTGTATTTGTAATTTGGAGAAGGAAAGCAACTAACATTTGTTCTTCAAGTGTCAATTTTCTAAATTCCTCTAAACTAAAATACAACAACTTTGCAATATTTCATATTAATTAAAGGACTAGGACCAAATAGTATAATAGGTAACTTTATACCTTAAAAGGTGTACAATAGATGGCAAGATCTTTAAACTAATGTTTGGTTGTTCTATTTATGCAATCTAGAAGTAGAGGAATGAAAGAATCTTCTAAAACATAAATAAAGGAACTCAAAAAATGGTTAGAGTGCACACTTGTCTTGATCAAATGAATTATGCTCACAAAAGCTCTAAAAAAATGGAATTAGTATAGAAATGGCTAGTAATTGGATCATTACCTCTAATATACTATTAATTGGAACCTAAGAAGTTATACCAAGCTCAAGCAAGAGCAAGATGGAATTGCTTTTCCAACTAGATAACAAGAAAAGTCTCAAACTTTTAGACTGGCTAAACCCTAGACTAAAAACTTAGTTTAACAATAAGTTGAGCCTCAGACAAAAGGACCTTGATTACCTTATGATATATGCATATTTGACCATATTTATACACTTATATTGATGCATTTTGATTGATATTTTATAGTTTTATTGTATATTTATTACTTAATTCACTTCAATTGCATTTATAAGTTATAATTGCCTTCATGGACTAACAGAAGAAGAATTTGGATGAAAATGTTGTATAAAACAAAGATTTGAAGCAAGTAAGGGATACATGGCTATGTCTATGGCCATGTAAGTCTCTCAGCTCATGTAGAATTACAATTATGAAGATTTTGGGTTATACACGGTTTAGTACATGCCCGTGTATTGGATCGTGTATCTTCCAAAAGCCTTAAAAATTACCATCAAAAGATATGAGCAGAGGCAGATTAGAGAGCATACTTATAGAGGCAATTTTAGATGTAGAGATCATTCAAAATAGGTGATATTGATCTAGAAATGTGGAAAACACGAAAAAATCAGCGACAGAGCCAATATAAATCAACACCAAACCTCTACCTTGAAAGAAAATTCGATAAAAAAGAAGGGAAATTTAGAATTTTGAACTCTTTGTTTTCTATTCATTTTTCTTCTTGTTTATGTTTGATTTCATTTTGTATCATGTGTAACTAAACACCTTGTTAGTGTCTAGGTGTTATGAACCCTATTTTGTGCTACAATATGTTTTAACTATCTTATTTAATTCAATTATTTTGATTGATCTATTGTGCTTCAATTATGTGGTTGATATATGTTCTAATAGATCAGAAATATTATTACACAATCTAATTTCATAACATAGAGATTGAGAAGTATGAATAGATCTACTGTAATTGAAAGGAGTTGATTACAAACCTAGAGATAGGTTGACATAAATCCTCTAGATTATGGTTAAACCTAATAACTGAATTCACAAATCAGTAAAGCAATATTAGAAACTTTAACCTGAGTAATTTAGTTGATAAACCTAAGATTAGTTTTTAGTAGTCTCAAGTAAGTTATTAGCATAGTAGGAATTTTCACGGTCCAATAGTCAATAAAACAATTGCCTAATAAAAGATTGATTTTCTAAAGGTTTTAGGGGGATTCATTACCTTGGCACTAATTCTTAATAATGAATTGTTTTCTAAATGATTTTCTTTGTTCTCTGTTCATTATTGTCTTCGTGGGATTTGACTTGTACTTGCTTATGTTAGCTATAGCTATGTTGTGCACTTGCACTAAAATTAATATTGGTATAAAAATAACCAATCAATATAGGATTCATCACCCTAAAGTAATTATGAAGAATGTTCTATTATTCCTATTTAATATTGATTCGATAAATACTTAGCTAAGGTGAAATAACACTTTAAAAATAGTATTCAAATATCATTAATAGAATCAAATTACTAATAGTGAAGAACTAATATGATTGAACTTAAATAAAGTAGATATTAATTCCATATTCTATGTCTAATCGACACATTGTATAAAAAAATTGAATTATATGAAAAAAATTATGTACGAAAAGATTAGTCAAAATTATTTTGATATTTCTAATATTTGAGTAGTCATAATGCATTTATAGACGTCAATCTTGAGTTATGAGCATAAATTATTTAATTAGAGAATTAAAGATAAATTAAAATATATAATCTTAAATATGATTAATGGTTATAATTTATATTCATTTCCAATATATTTAAGAACCTAGTAGGTTATGCATAAAGAATAGTTGAAGAGGAAAAAAAAGATAAGTTAATCAAGTCAAACGTGATTGTAAAATTTGAAAAACTTTAAGATTAAATATGAAATATTTAATAAATAAGGACCAATATAAAATATTTGATCTTATTTGGGTCTAATTAACATTTAACTAGAATTTAAATAGAATTATTGTAATTCTAATTAAAAGTTAACTAAAATTAGGATTTTATTTTAGTTAAAATATTAAAGGTCAAAATCTCATTATAAATAAGCTTAGAATCTAAAAGAGCTATCATTTCTTATCAAACCCAATTTTCTCAATTCGTTTGGGTGAATATCTTTAAAGGTCATAAATGTGTGCAACTCCAATATTTGTGATGAACTAATTTCAACAATGATTCAAGATAAACAATAAATAAATGATCAAGCTATATGATAAAATACAATTTCATTTATACTTATTATATTTATTCATTAATTATGTTATAGAATTTACTTGATTTTAGTATTCAAAAAGTTAAACAAAAAAGGGTTGTTAATTTTCTGCTTAGCAAAAGGTCAAATCTCGCTTTGATTTCTTAATACTATGCCATTTCAGTGTTGAGAAATTATCAAACAAACAATTAAATGATGCACCATTAAGTCCCCTGTTTCCGTTTGTTGTAAATCTTTGGCAAAAGTGAATGAGGTGTAGTATTGAAGAAGTGTGTAAAGATTATTTGGAAACTTTAGGCATGATTGGCAACAATAAACAAAAAAGCACGCCAATTTTTATTAGAAGTAAAAGTTATCACCATAGTATTACAATCTAGAGGCCCCTTTTTTGTCATCGACTGTAGCAGAACCCCAAAACTCGGAAGTTGTATTAGTAATCACACGTTGTACACATGAAGTGGAAGTCTAGGCTCAGGAACAGCAGCAAGTGGGATTTTTCTAGGTGTAGAGAGACCAAAAATCTCCTCCATGTTCAGGTCCTCCTTCTTCATGTCACCAGGTAACTTCCATGTAAATCCATGCAAAAGGTTTGCTAAGCTGGCTTGAATCACCTTTAATCCAAGACTATAGCCAGGGCACATCCTCCTACCAGCACCAAATGGCAACAACTCAAAATCGTGTCCCTTCACGTCTATGGCCTTACCAATGAACCTCTCAGGACAAAACTCATCGGGGTTCTCCCACAAGCTGGGGTCTCTGCCTATTGTCCACACGTTGACAAGGACACGAGTGCCCTTTTGAATGTCGTAGCCTGCAATTTGGATGTCCTCACGAGACATCCTAGGCACTAACATTGGTGCCACAGGGTGTAACCTCATTGTCTCTTTGACAATTGCATCAATAAAGGGTAGATTAACAATATCTTTCTCTTCTACCAATCTTTCTCTTCCAATTACTCTGTCAAGTTCCTCTGTTGCCTTTTCAAATATCTCAGGTTTCTTCAGTAGCTCTGAGATTGCCCATTCTACCGTCACTGCAGAGCTTTCAGTGCCTCCAGCAATCAAATCCTAAGGATTTAAAGTAAAGCACAGCGTAAGAGTTTTGACTGATAGATACAAGAAAGCAATTGCCTGTCACCGATTAGTTTCGAGGTCTCAAGCAACCATATCGATTTAATATCTATCATGACTTAATCATCAATTGAAATAGACAAATTAAATAAGAAAAAGGTCTGAACTTTCAGAACATAACCCAACGAGGTGGGTGACGAATTCTTCTGATTTCTATCTTCTATGCCTCAACAGGCACCTCAAAAATGTATCTGCTTTAAATTTACACATATAGGTGGACCGTGTCCAACAGGCTACTATTATTTTGAACAGATATATGCACAGGATTAAAGTAAAACCAAAATTTGGCTTAATAAGTTCTCTCTATCAACAACTTATGGTAGTTACCGTCCACGCGGGTGACTGCATAAGTGCTTCATTTCCCATATGTGGTTTAGAGCTCAAATAACTAGATTCAATAATGTGAAGTATCGCTAAAAAAGGATCCTTTGGTAATGACTACTTGGCTTATAAGGATGCATAATTTTGTACTGTTGTTCCTAGGAAGTTGCAGAGAAATTCGGCAACCTTTTAGTATGCTATTGCTGCCAGGCTATCAAAGTGTGGCCCATCACAAGACGTGCCCTGCTAATCTTTTTTTTTTTTTTTTTTTTTTGCAAAAACAGAAATAAGAAGACTTTTCCTAAGACACTTGCAGAGGAAGTGGATTAGGTTCTGATTTACTTAATTACAACAGTTAATACGTACCTGAGTAAATCCCTTCACTCCATGTCTTTCAAGTTTAACTTCAAGATTAGGATCATCAGCCAGTTGCAAGAGCACATCCACCATGTCCTTAGCTACATAATCCTTGACCCCTTTTCTTCTCTCATCATGTTCATCCAACACATGCTCCAAAAACCTGTCTAACTTCTTGCTCAAAACCTTCATTCTCTTAATATACCCTTGCAAATCCAAGAAAGCAAGCCACGGAATCGAGTCCCCTATGTCCAAAACCCCATTAAGCAAAAACAACTCATCGATCATTTCCTTGAACTCCTCAGGCGTGACGATTTCTTTTACATTCTCTCTCTTCACGGTATACTTTTTCCCTAACACCATACGACTGATCACATTCAAGCTAACGTCTGAAAGATGATCTTTAAGATTGACAGTCTCACCACCTGACTTGAACAAGTTTTTAAGAAAAGATTTCAACTCCTCTTTGCGTATATACTCGTATGATTCGAGACGTTTAGCGCTAAAAAGTTCCATCATACACATTTTACGAGCTTGACGCCAATAGGGTCCATATGGTGACCATGTAATATCGGAGTAGTTGTAGGTTGTGTACTTGCCTGCAGCTGTTTTGGGACGACCAACAAAGGTGACATCGTGTGTTTTGAGGATGGTTTTGGCAATTTCGACAGAGGAGCCAACGATAACAGGGAAGGATCCGAACTTTAGGTGCATGAGTGGACCATATTTTTGAGACAGTGAATGAAGTGATCTGTGTGGAAGTGAACCTATGAGGTTAAGGTTTCCAATTATAGGAAAGGGCTTTGGTCCCGGTGGCAGGTTGAGTTTCCGGCGTCGGATATAGCCAGAGAGGAGGATGAGGGCTATGGTGGCCAACCAAACAGCAGCGTAGATGAACCAAGTAGGAGTATCCATTTGGTTAAAGGATTTGAAGGTTCAGTGAAGGAGTTTGGATGTGAAGTTGAGACACAGATGCGTTTTTATAGAGGAAAGATAACGTGTTCCGTGATGTTGTTTTGAGAGAAGACTTAATAGGGTATCCTTATTATACTAAATTAAGTATTATTGTACAACTATAAAGGGATGGATATGCATTTTTTTTGGAAGCTATTTGTCATTTAATAATATAATTTGAGGGGTAAATTGGTAAAACACATACTCATTGCTTCTACGAAATTTTACTCAAATTTCCTTTTACTTATCAAATTTTTTTGGTCCCAATAATAATAATAATAATAAAATAAATTAGAAAGGTTGTTAATAGTTTGTATTTCTCATCTAATCAAGAAAGTGAAATAGAAATGTCAAAAAAAAAAAGTGAAATAGAAAAAACCAAGAAAGCGTAAGGTTAGTGTGGAAATAGTGACTAAATATTTCTTGAAATAGAAAGTACCAAGAAAGTGCAGGGTTAGTGCGGAAATAGTGACCGTCTAACAAACAAATTGATAGGCTCAGTTTTTGCGACTCATGACTTTGGTTTTGTGGAACAGGAATGGGAATACCTTGACCATTGACTTTCATTCACTTTGAATTTCAAAGATTCCACTTCCACGACCACGAGGGCCAGGCAAAGCAAAATCAGTGTATTTTCTGAAGTTGACTTGAGTCAGCGGGGCCGGTGGGCCTCCATGCTTGCCTGATGGTTGTAAGACACAAGTGGGAATAAGCATTTCTCCTAATAAATTAGCAATTAAACTCAAGACCCGTTCCGGTTTCTCACTAAAAAGCAAGCGTGAACCACATTAAAGTTTTTTAAGTGTAATGGTTGGTGAGTTTTGTTACATGTGAACTTATTAAAGATACACCTTATCATCATCTCCTACCGTGTGGTCTGGTCATCTTTAATATAACCTGAAAACACGTGGAAGTTTACAAGGGGATTACGTCTACTACTGTATATATTAAGATCATGTCATTGATACATAATTGGAAAGAGACAAATAGCTGATGGTTAAAGACATATACACACGATCTTTGTTTAAATCCAACAAGAGGGATACATCATTCAAGAGGGTATAGCCTTCTGGTAAGATTACGAGATTTTCATTAAAATTTAGATATCATGTTAGTTAATGGATTTGACCCTTGCTTTGTAGAAAATTATACTCCCTCTCATTCATAATAAGTGTCGTTTTAGAGGAATGCAGACTTATTAAGAAAGCTACTGAAATGTCTGATATACCCTTATTAATTACATGTTAAAGTGCTTTGAAAATATAATTTGTGTAATTGTGTAATTAAGATGTAAGAGAAATTAAAGGTTAATTTTAGAAGTAAAATTATAAACATGCATACAAAGTCAAGAATGTCACTTATTTTGAATAATTAAAATGTATCTAAAACGACACTTATTATAAATCGGAGGGAGTATTATCCAACATATAATCAAACTTATTAAAACGATTAATTTAGAATCTATAGCAAACAAATATTAATTAAGCAGATAGAAACCCTCTGATTATATTATAGAGACGAATTTCTTCCAAACTTTAATTAGTAAAAAATCAACGCCGAAGTTACCCTTTTTCATTAAGAAAAGCTTGTGTCTACGCACTGTCTTCATCTTTTCAACTGTTATCCGTTGATCATGAAACTAAGGGGCGGTCATCGAATGGATATGATTAGCTAGGCATACTGCACAAAACCAATTAAGTTCTGCTCAACATCCTAATCCAGGCTCATCGTTGAATATTAAAACAACAAGACCTTCAGGGGTATTTACGTAAATACGGTCTTTTTAAACGACGTATATTACTACTGTAACAAGCTAATTTAATTAGAATAAGAATTTCTAGATTTTTTAAGATGGAAAAAGTACAGGATCAGCCTAAATCTTTTCCCGATGTATGTATAGTTGTAGGGGTCAACGCCATGAAATTCAACTAATAGTGAACACATATACTGTCTTTATTATTCTTTTAATTTCATTATTCCAACACAAGTTTCTCACTTCTAATAGATTAGAAAATGAAAAATGTTTCACTATCTTTTTTAGAGTAGGTAAAATAAGATTAATAATGTTGTTCAAGAATTAGGAAAACAAAAACTATCCCATATTAATATATGTACATATATATGTATGTATATATATATATAGGCTTTTCTATTCAAAGTGACTATCTCTTTTAAATTGATTTGCTGAGCCAATTTCTTTTATTTTCTTTAATCAATCACTCTAGCTTATTATTATCAGTTTTTGACTTTCATTCAAGATTGGCCATCAACTCTTTGAAAAGCAACATTAATTGGGTGATGCAGTTTTTAACTGTTGATCTTGTGAGATCTTAACTCCATTTTTTTTATAACATAATCCATTTTCATTAATAAATTTGTTTTAGTAATATTA
The DNA here is from genome assembly GCA_025629945.1 of Erythroxylum savannarum. Lineage (NCBI taxonomy): Eukaryota > Viridiplantae > Streptophyta > Magnoliopsida > Malpighiales > Erythroxylaceae > Erythroxylum > Erythroxylum savannarum. The sequence goes on along the minus strand of JAOTAW010000001.1, from coordinate 10,639,855 downwards.
GCACTTCTATTATAATGAATCAAATAATAGGTGAATGATGAAGTTCTTACTAAAAGAGTCAATTAAACAATTAATAGTTGAGAAAATGAACAAAGTGGAGAATATATACAATTCAAATGAACTAAGTACAAAGAGGAATTAAAATATCTAAATTTAATCAAATCGTTATAATTCTTCTTGTAACCTTATCTTAGTCATTTCAACAAATTAGGGGCTCAATCCTTGCATGATCATTTGTATATAGTATATAATGCATAAATTATTTCAGAATTAGGAGGAAATTTATTTTGATTTTTTAAAGAAAACCTCTTTTTTAAATTTTTTTGGAAAAATTTTGAAAAGATTTTGTATCAAATTTTTTTTCCAGAAAAATATAGTTTGATTTTTTTAGAACTTGAAAAATCATGGAAAACATGTTTTTAGACACGTTAGTCGATCAATGCATAGGTGCAGTAGAATAATGTGTTGTTTCTAAAGACATTAGTTGACTAATATCTAGGTTTAGTTTATCAACACATCAAAAGATGTGAACAATTATGTTCTTTGAGTTTGCATGTCATATTGGATGATACATTAGTCCAATGTAATTGTTATTTGCCATTATAACAATTATTTTTTGTTTTTAAAATTTTTTTCGGTTATTTTTAGTATAAATAGACCTCATATTAGTTATGCAAAGTTAGTGGAAATATTAAAGAGTTGCTAAGAGTTTTAAAAGGTTAGAGAATGCATATATGCATTACATAATATATATTGAGTCATTGTTTATTGGTGTGACCAAGAGAAGGAGCTTTTGAGTTGTAAACTTATTGTGATTGGGAAAAAATTTGTAAGGGTTGCTCTTTACCTCGAATAAGATTTCTGACATGTATTCTTCACCTATAAGAAATAAAGATGATTGTAAGGGTTCCTCTTTATCCATAACAAAGATGTTGTATGGATGATTATTCTTCATTCATTGAAGGAAGAAGATAGTACATTCTCAAGTAGAGTTTAGGGAGTGGATGTAGGCCAAAAGTTGTTTGGCCGAACCACTTGAAATTGATTTTATCTCTCTTTCTCTGCTATCTTTTATCTATTATAGTAATTGTTTTGTGATTATCATATGTGAATTTACCCCAACCATTTTTTAGAATAGGCAATTCATTCACTAGTTTAGAAATAGGAAAAAAGTAAACATACAATTCACCTCTTCTCGTATGTCATCTAAAGACTAATAATAGATATCAGAATGAGTCTCTTTCATTGTATATAAAAGAACATATATACCATATTCTTTGATGGAAATACTTACCTTTATTAAGAGACTAGAATGAAACATTTCTTTTCAATTAAAGTGGTTGATTTTTGGGATGTCGAAGATAAAGGGCCTTTTGTGCCAATGAAATACATAGTGAGAGAAAAGGTCGAGACTAAAGTTGTAACATCCCGTCCCCATATTAAGGGTTAGGATCCGGAATTTCAGTACAATGGGAGCTCAAAGAGAGATTAAGACAATGCATTTTCTTGCT
>JAOTAW010000001.1:10536529-10547146 GCA_025629945.1 Erythroxylum savannarum | reverse complement strand
ATACATCTTTATGTCATCCTCACATCCTTTATGGGCATACTGTATGTGACAATGCAACCTCAATAAATGCAAAACTCTGAATGCACAATCTCATTGTCACACACACGTGCTGAAGACATTCTCCGAAAACTTCATTTGAGACCTTCCTAAAAGAAAAATCTCAGTAGAGTGATTATCGTGCATCACCGGATACTGAACCGACCTCCTAAGACACGAGCACTTCATGTATCTCCCTTATGGCAAGTTCGTTGCATGAAAATTCACTCAAAAATGGCTTCAGAATGTCTTAATTCCTATTTTCGATGGATTATCATGCAATCCCGAACACTGAAAATGAGACCCGAGACACGAGACCTCATGTATCTCCCTCATACGTAGTCCGAAGCATGAAAATTCAATCAAAATCCAGAACACGCAGGACACGCCGACACGTGTCCGCTGTCCGTCGGTCCACGTGTCGACCGCGTGGACGGCCCGAATGGGCGCGTGCATGGTACGAGCCCGCCATTCCACGCGGGTTGGGACGCGGGCCGCTAGTCGCTTGTGAAGTGCACGCGCGACACGCGTCTCCTCGTGGCTGGAGCCACGTGGTACGCCCGGATTGGCGCGTACGACGCACCCGCCGTCCGTACAAACGCTCCCCCACACCCTGATGAAGAGTGCACGCGCCCGACAGTCACTAGCACTAATGACGCCGGAAGCGATTTTCGGCGTCCCGGAATCTCGTTTTTCGCTCCGTTCAGCTCGTTTTCGACTCGTTTTTCGTAGCTAACCTTATGTAAACTACTTTTACGCAATCAATTAAGCAAAAAAGCTAAAAAAACGAATCAAAATCAACAGAAAACCAAATGAGATGAAAAACTGAAAAACCTTCGTTTCCGACAATCTGATCACGTAACTGCTCTGATACCACATGTTAGCACGTAGTGGGTTTCTTATTACGTGCCCCAGGGTCCCGTGAAAGGATCAAAAACGAAGGTAATGCGAAATACCTGAATTTCGGTTTCATCTCTGATTCCGATGCCGATTTTGAGCTCCAAACGTCTCCGAATCTCCCAGGGCTTTTAGCAGAAAGTGCTCACCGACTCATGGGTAAGGCCTTTCTATAGTTTCCTCAATTCCCGAGCTTCCTTAACGGGTCAGGAACCTTATGCTCGTGGATCAGCTTCTGAGTAACTGCAGGAGACCTTACCTTATATAGCTTTCATATCGGACTTCCCCATCACAAGGCCGATATGGACCCGGTCTACACTAATCGGGACCTATTTTTCACCCGAACTTCGACCCATCAATCTAGATCATTTATTGGGCCACTTAATTATCTTTATCTGGATCAAATGACGTAACTTAACCGATAATTTATTCAAAAACTAAAATTGCAATTAATGTTGTCTAACTTCATAAGACATTGACAAAATTGCCCCTAAGGGCAAAAATGTCTTACAATAAGATCCACAGGCAATTGGCTGAAGAGCATGTTATCAATTATTTAACAAAATAAACTACATATCTAGGTGATGTGTTTGGAATCTAGTAAACCATAACGTTTGACTTGGTGTGGTTATGAATATACAATTACACACGTTAGTAATTGTTAGGAGTATGTACAAGAATGGAATTGTAAGAGTATGGTTCACTTAATAAATATAGAGAAGAATGGGTCTAGGTAGGACAATTGATGTGAGCGGTGTGTGACACATCAATGTGTTCATTTGTGGACTGAAATCCAGCTCCAAATTCTGGTTGGCTGGGGGACCATATATTTCAATTTAGTATACATAATGCCTTGATGTGGGTATTCCTTACGAGGAATAATTGTTGAGACTTACATGCTTTTGTGAGGTGTATCTTCATCAAATAACAGTGGTTTGATGGTATTCAAGGTTTGCTTTTTCTTTAGCTAAACTTTTTATTCTTTTTTCCTTGGGAAACGCGAAGGAAGGTGAAAGGGCAAAACCGGGCTTATGAGAAGTAGATACGTACATAAGTATGTAAATGTAATCCCTATATCTCATTTCAACGGAAACTATTCCATTTAGAACAAAAGCAGGGAATAAACAGCTGTTTAACGTTTCCTATGTTACGTTCTTCTTCTTCAGGCAAATTCAACTACAAAGTGATAATATATCCTTCCCAACTAATTTGCATCCGTCAAGACTCTGTTTTGCTTACTTCCTATTGGTACACTGTTTATGCAGAATTGCCTACAATTTAGAATATGTACCATGGGGTATGGTATGGTATAGTATCTGTCTGGTGGGAGTTTCACTTGTGCTTACTATGTAGGCCTTGAGGCTAAGGATAAAGGCGGCTTGTAAAAAAGTTTATGTATTTGCAATGTCACTGTAATTGTCCCTTTCATCTTTGCAATGTCATTGGTTTGTTACGTACATCAGTCTCGTTGACTTGTTCATAATATATATATATATAGATCAGAAATATAATAATTCAGATTAAATATCAGATAATGGTTATAGTAATAAATTAATAGAAGGACTGGTGAGCGCATCGTTGAATTGAATCCTCAGTCCAATCGGCTATAGCCTCAAGTCTAATTATCTTCAGGAACGTAGGAAAAGAAAATAATTAATCAAGTCTAATTAATATAAAGCTGCACTACTACTTTATATTAATCAACATGTGTTAGTATAAGTTGTAATTGATTCCTTACTCAAGTCCATCTATGCAAGTTGTGCTCATTCGTTTTTTAGGGTCAAAGAAAGGGATTACATTAAAAACTTCATTTGGCTTTTCCAAAATGTTTAACTTGCCAAAAACGCCATTCCTACCATACACAAATTAAGAAAATTGCCATGCCTTTTAATTGCCCTCACCTCATTTTGCACATTTTGTCAATCAAATAAGAATATGTTTAAATTCAGAGTCCCACAAAAATCATCCATTTCTGATAAGACCCATGTCCTAGGGTGTGGCTCACTCTTTCTCTGCTGTCACCGCCACCATGACTCCATAGTACAACCAGTAAATTCTCCATTAAAAGGCGGAGATCAAAAGAAAGTACATGATTTATAAGCCCCAAATGAACATCCAACAAGTGTTTAGCTTTCCATCATAGAGCCTGGACCATCCTAAATTGAATTGAATTCCACGTGAAACCAGCTTATTGACAAGGAGTGGCAGACATGTTACTGCACTTAATTGATGCTAATTGGATTGCAATCTACTTTTTTTTTCTTAATTACATTAGGTATTCCGGCTTTATCGGACTAATCCTAAGCTCCTACGACCCCACCCTAAGAGCCTAGAGGATGTAAATCTGGAACTCCAAGATCCCTCATGTTCCTACGTAGCCTGTACACTTCTACGCACAAGGAATCTTCACATACTTGATTGTTCAGCTGATGATTGATCACTGGCATCTTCTTGCTCAGTATCAGGTTCCCATCAGCCCCAGGTTCCCTAGTAGCTCCAACTCCCACACTACCGCTGGAAGCGAGACATCTGTAATTGATCCGATCAGAGAGCTATGCTCAGGGAACTATAGGATCATCAATAAAAAATGCCTATTTCTCACGTGACTAGAACTCAAGACTTTCGAAAAGTCTTAAAGGAGAGATCTAGACCACTTGATCCACCCTCATTGCCATGATCATACAACTACAGCTTCTTCATGATTAAACAACAGCCACAGCTTCTTCGTCAGCCTACTTGAATGCATGATTAAACAACTACAGCTTCTTCGTCATTCTTGTCTTTACTTGGCTCGTACTAATTTGCTGACATTAGGAACAGAAGTAGTTAATTGTTGAAAATCCACGTGTAAACTAGAACAAGCCCTTTTTGTTTTATTTATTCAATTAACACACATGACAGCTTGACTTCATTACTGCACTGGGTACGTTTATTCTACTCACTTATTGCTTGTCTGTCTGTCTCTCTCTCTCTCTGTCTTCCAACAGTCTCTGTCCACCGTGAACTTTTCCGGCCAAATGGAAACTGAGTTTGAAGCTTCGGTTAACTATGGTTTGCAGCTGTCCAGGAGGCTTTATTATGGAAAAGAAATGGCTTCCTTGCAAACAATGACACGGACAGCGCCGGAGAGTTTGCGGCCGACCGGGGTGACGGTTTATGCGGTTGTTCCGGAGCCGGAGGTGGTGGACAACCCTAACGTACCGAGCTACCAGCCGTATGTTCATGGCCGGTGTGACCCACCAGCGTTGATACCGTTGCACATGCATGGAGTGGCCATGGAAGTAGAATGCTGCTTAGATCAAGCGAATATAAGTCTTAGTGGGAGTTGGCGTTTGCATTGCGTCAAAACTAGTAGAAAGAGCAGTTGTCTCATTGCTGTTCCCATGGGAGAGCAGGTTAGTTATGAACAAGTCAACTAATCAATCGAATTCATCCTTTTTTTTTGTTTTTTTCCTTTTTCTATTTGTCCGCAAGCTAAGTAGAAATCCAAGCAGAAATTTCTTAGCATTTACAACTCTCATGATTTGCAAGTGGTTAATTTCACTTTCCTTGGTAATTAGACTAATAATATAATATGTCCGTGCCATGTAGTTTTTAATATTCTTGTGCTCAAGCGGAAGACGTGATGTGGCTAACAGGGTTCACTTCTAGGTGTCGAGGTTGATGTCGCGGGAAGATCTTATCATAGCCAATTGATAACTGCAGAAGATGCACAGGATAAAGAAAAAGCATACAGAAGAGAAGAGGGACGATACTTGAAGGGCAATATATATACGTTCAAGATTCCTCAGGTCATTGATTACTGTGTTTTTTTACACTTGATTTGGGTCATGGGTTTTGGTTGGTTTCTAATTTTGTAGCATACATTGTCGTATTTCTTAACCTTCAGGTTGATGGTGGATCAAGTCTTTCAATTAGGGTGATTTGGTCTCAGAAGTTGACATATAATGAAGGCCAATTCTGCCTCACTATACCATTCACCTTTCCGCCATTTGTCAATGCCTTTGGAAAGAAAGTTTCTAAAAGGGAAAAGATACTGTTGAATGTGAATTCTGGCATTGGCCGAGAAATTGTGTGCAAAGAAAGCAGTCATAGTCTAAAGGTAATCCCCAAAATATTTTAAAGCTTGATTCAGGTTATAAAATACAAATCAAGATGTTTGATACTGTGGTCTTTTAGGAGCTAAGGCGCGAGGTTGGTAAAATGAGCTTCTTATATGAATCAGAAGTAAAGACTTGGTCGAGTACTGACTTCAATTTCTCGTACACCGTGAGGCCCTCAGTCTTTTTTTTTTCTCCGTTGTTATTAGTAATTTCAACAAGGTTCATGAACCAACATATCAAGTCGTTGCTTCCTTCCTTTTTTAACAGGTCCAATCAAATGACTTGGTAGGTGGGATGTTGGTGCAGTCTCCAACCTTGCGAGATTCCGATGATAGACAGATCTTCTGCTTTTATCTTTTCCCTGGAAATAGCCAAAGATGGAAGGTTGGTTTGAGCATTAAGATGCCACGCAATTGCTTACTTTTTTATACTATTTTACGACAAACATTAAGCTAAGTCGATGAAAATGAGATTCAATCATTCTGGTCTTTACCAAAGGCGTCATGATTAAAACGTGTTTGTAATTATGGTAGGTCTTCAGGAAAGAGGTGATATTCTTAATTGACATCAGTGGAAGCATGAAAGGTGATCCTCTTGAAAGTGTAAAGAAAGCACTATTGGCTTCACTCTCCAAGCTCAGCCCGCAAGATTCTTTCAACATTATTGCTTTCAATAGTGAGACCTATTTATTCTCATCATTGATGGTGCCAGCGACCAAAGGATCAATACTAAAAGCTACTGACTGGATCAAGAATAGTTTAACTCCAGATGGTGGCACCAACATATGGCTTCCTCTGCAACAAGTATGCATATTTCCCCTAAATTTGTATGATCTACTGTATTAGCGTATTTCTTGTTTTAACCTCAGTAAGTAAGGTGTCACTTTGAGGGTATTGTTGATTTTGCGTGACTGTTGACTAGGCACTGAAGCTCTTGGCTGAAACTGTTGACTCAATACCCCTCATTTTCCTTGTTACTGATGGGACCGTTGAAGATGAAAGGGATATATGCAAATATGTCAAAGATTCTCTTACAAATAGACGGCCAATTTGTCCCCGAATATGTACTTTCGGCATAGGTAAGATTTTCTTATCTTACGTTTGGTAATTGAACAGTATGTGCACATAATGCACTTTTTTGTCACTTTTTAAACAGCTTGAGCAACTCTGTCCTTGTAGACTGAGCTCTTGCCAAGGTTGGGAAACATTTGCAAGAGTACTGATTCGTATGATATTGAACAGTAATGGTCCTAATGGATAACTTAACTAGCTCAGCTAATCCATAAACAGAGCATCTACTTATCTAGTAAGACAACTTGTCCAAATCAACTAAACTAATTCTCAAACAAATTTTCCAGTCTTGTTGATCTGGTACTTTGCCATTTCCATTGAATGAGTGGCTCTCGACAATTTGTAACAAGCTACTGCATGGAATTCTTTTAGGTACATACTGTAATCACTATTTCTTGCAAATGCTAGCACAGATTGGGAGGGGTCATTTTGACAGTGCATATGATGCAGGTTAGTAGTGTTTCTGTTCAGACACGGAGGTTTTAATGCCAATCGCCTATTTTCTGTCATCTGCTAATGCCAAGATAGAGATTGGGCGGGGATTGAGAATCCCTTCAATGTTTATACTAATCACTTCTGCATCTCTCCAGATTCAGTCGATTTTCGAATGCAGAGATTGTTCAGAACTGCTTCATCGACCATTCTGGCCAATGTAACTGTAGATGCTTTGGAACACCTTCATTCACCTGAGGTGCATTGTTCTTGTTACCACTGATCTTTTGATATTCTATCGTAATAGTATAACCATTGGCTAGATAGAGAGCCTATCTCCCTGGTTGCTTCTGACATATTTTCTTCTCCTGTTTCCTTGCAGTTGCTTAATATTCCAGACCACTCTTCTGGGAGCCCTTTGATTGTATCAGGCAGATATGAGCAAAGCTTTCCAGACTCTGTAAAAGTTAGTGGCACATTGGCAGACATGAACAATTTCTCGTTGGAGCTGAAAGTCCAGAAAACTAAATCTATGCCCCTTGATAGGGTAATATCTTGTGGCATTAACATTTTCTTGCAACCATGCATATGTCCATAAAATTTTGCCGACCCCAATAAAAGTTCATCTATGAAGATTTGCCTCAATCAACCTTATTTCTATCTAATTGCTCTTTACCTCCACACTTCGTAGGTATTTGCAAGGAGACAGATAGATATACTCACGACTAATGCCTGGTTATCTCAAAGCCATGACCTTGTTCAGGAGGTTTAGTTGAATCTTCTTTGACTATCCTGTGTGATTATGCATACCAATGTTTCAAAGGCCTAATTATTTGAACCAATTTGAATGAAGGTTGCAAAAATGAGCAAACAAACAAGGGTTCCATCTGAATATACCTGTTTGATTTTGTTTGAGACTGATAGAGGAGAAAAAGCACCAGAAACAGATATAATACAAGAGGTTTTCAACAAAATCAATTTGCTAAAGAAAGTGAATATGGAAGGTCAGGAAATGACTATCTTGGGGAGCTTAGGTGTTGGATTTGGCAACTTTACTGCAACATTACAGAACATTCCTCCAGGAAGCCATGAAACAAAGCCACCAGATGCGACAGAGAAGCTGGTTAAGGCAGCTTCCAACTGTTGCAACAGGTTTCTTGATCGCTGCTGTTGCATGTGCTTTATCCAAACCTGTTCCTGCATCAACAACCAGTGCTCTATTGTTCTCTCACAAATCTGTGCTGCTCTAGCTTGTTTTGAGTTAGTGAATTGCTGCTACGAGCTTTGTGGATGACTGCAATTTCTCTGTAAAGTGGCTGTTGAATATTAAGGCACAGGACTATAGTACTGTGTGGACGTATAAGTATGTAACTGCAAGTCGCTCTGTAAAACAATTAATGTTGATGTACGGTACGTCTGTAAATCAAGCAATAATTTGACTATCTTAATTACTCATTATATTGAAATAGTTCATGTTAGTTATTACATAATTATATTACTATAATTAAATTTAGTATTCTAAGCTTTTTTATTGTAATTAAATATGAAATAATATTTTATAATATATATAGTGAATACAAATTATTTTGATAATAAATCTTAACTTACTATAAAAATCTAATCAAGTATTAAATAAATTAATTATTTACATATTCATATTTTAATATAAATTTCAAGATCAGATAAAACGAACAACTTTAAAATAAAAAGCTCTTCCTTTATCACATATTTATCAATATACATTCTTGGTAAGTTATACTTATATTAATTCAAAAATTTTATTAATTTTTCTCATAGCACTCTTCATGAACAATTACTACAAATTGAATTAAGATCAATTTCTTCTTCTTGAAAATATGTAATTATTAACAATATAAAATTACTAATAATCATCTAATAATAAATTGATATGAAGAAAAATAACGTAACAATAATCTAAAGTTTTTACTTTTTACGCTTTTACATGAAAATATAAAAAATTTCTCACACTTTCTTCAATTGTAATATTTATAAATGTGAGGAAAGAAATGCAAAAATTACTAAAAAAATTATATAGACAACCATCGACTATAGCATATAATTTTGAAGAAACATGTAAAAAGTTTTTAAATAGTGTATTATAAATTTAAATACCTATTTAAATAAGTCTAGCACACTTCTCATATTGCAAGCATGTAGAAACTAATTACAATAATCATTAAAATACTTTAAAATTAGCATTTAAAGTCAATTTCACTTTTTATAAATGGATGTTAATTTTTAGCTTTTATGGGAGCTTAAATTATTTTAATTAAAATTAAAATTTATCAAATTTAAAATAAATTCATTTTTATAGTATATTTATAAATATATATTTTTAACCAATATGATAACTTTCTTATAAAATTTTATTAAAAAGTGTCTATTGCAAAGATATGGATAGTGTGCTGTCTTAGACATATATTTTTATTTTCATAGTATGTTGCTTGTGTTGTGGATGAATTTGGAGGACTTGATATTTAATTTAAGAAGTTTTATCATTTTATGTAATAATTCTACCTAAGTAAAGTTAGAGAAGAATTGGATTGAAAAAGAGCAATTTTAGAAGAATTAAAGAAGAACCATATAACAAGACTTGGTATACCGCCTCGTATCGATGGTCATGTATGAAAGCAGTTGTTTATTTTTTTCAACATACACTACACGCCCTGTGTTATTTTCTGTATGAAGAACACCGTGTCACACATAATCCTATATATATTGCGTTGGTGATGTTAATTTTTAGAGAATTTTTTTGAAGTACATGGCTAACTAAATGAACTCGTGTATAGGCTGTATAACTCATTAAAAATTAGGGTTTAAAGTTTCTAAAGACGGGAAGAGGTATAAAAGAAGAGTTTTTTTAGCCAAGGAACAATTTAAGAGTTATCTTGGAACTTTTATGCATTGATCTTGATCAAAGATCCACCATTCTTTGAAGATCAAGGAGGAATTCAACATTTCTTTGAAAGATTTCAAGATTAAGACAACAAATTCTTTATCTTTTCTACTTTGTTGCTTTTATGTTAATATTATTTGTGCGATTATGAATTAATTAAGACATAGACTTAGGTAGGTAGAACCTAGGATGTAATATACTTCAATTTATTATTTGATTAATGAAATTGTAGTTTTCTTGTAATTTATTTATACTTTTATATTGATTAAATCAAAGGACTGAAAGTAGAATATCCAATACATGATTAATGTATTGAGATGAGATGTATGTTTAGGTCACAGTATGAAAAAAAAAGGAAGGATTGAGCATGAATGATTCAAAAGAAAGCTACAAGGTCTTCCTAAGTTAGGATAAAACCTATCAAGATAGTTCGTAGAGTGAATTAAAGCCTTCTTAGGTTATCCAGATTCGAAAGAGATTATTAATTGACCTCTAAATAGGGAATGCATGTCTTGGGAAAGAATAGAGTGTAAGTAAGGAACTTTTACTAGTCAAAGAAGTTAGAATAATTCGTCAATCAAAAGTGAAAGTGAATATAGTAATGTCCTAGGGGAACTTGGCCAAAATCTTGTTAATTTATATTTTGATATATTCTTGATTACTATTTTGAATTATTATTCATATTTTATTTTATGTTATATCCATCCACCAATAAAAATTAATCTAGCTTGTTAAGTTTATGGGTAATTGGTAGTTAATCGAAAATCCTTATGGAATCGACTAGTACTCGCTAAGGCCAATTGCAGCTATAAAATGCACCTATGATAAAAATGATAGATCAAGTTTTTAGTATCATTGTTAAGGATTAGACGTTAATATTTGCAAGCTTGCAAACTAACTAGACTATATCTTTTTGTTTTTTATTTATTGAATTCTATTTTAATCCTTCTTTTTTGCAACTCATCTCTTATATGGAAAAGTTCTACAATCTTGAAAATCTTGTAGAGTTAGACCCTGAGATAGAGAGGACATTACATATGAGAAGAAAACTTCAATGGAGAATAAAAGTTAAGGAAGTAAAGATGGATGCAGAGAATATAAGGTCACTGAAGGACTTTGTTGCATTAAATGCCCAGGGCATCAACTCAGTCATTGTTTGGTC